>VDFB02004154.1:0-14154 GCA_007258455.2 Sequoia sempervirens | reverse complement strand
GATGCATCTCACTACACGTGTTCAACATATGTGGAACTTTTGTGAGGCCAGACATGGAAAGGGGGAGCATGATGGTGTAGGAGCATGCATGAAAAGAGGATTAGCATGAGAAGAGTTAAAGTATAAAGACAGTGCACAGTTGATAGATGCAAGATCAATCGTCGAGTGGTGTAATTCTTCAATGGGTCCAGGTAATGAAAGTATTTCTTCAGTTCGTGTATTTTTTTGGTTGATGGATGATACTAACATTGCACCATATGAGGATTGTTGTACACTAACAGGATCGAGTGGGTTGCACTCTTTCCTTAGCTCAAATGCAGGTTCATGGAGTATCGATACACGTAAGATGGCATGCTTTTGTTCTTCATATACAATGCAAGCCTGGAATGATTGTGAGTCAGGAGAGTGGGTTGAAAAATGGTTGAAAAGTTATCTTAGCCCACTTCACACATATCGCCCTTCGATGGCATTGGAACTAACATAGATGGAATCATCGGTCGACTTTGACCATGTATCAGATCTAGTTCAACCAGGTAATATTTCTACTTTCTTAGTATTTGAAATTCCATATTGTTATCTTACTTTGTATTGTATTCATAATGTTGACTAATTTCAAGAGATATGCCACACATATAAATGCAGGGCATGTTTATGTAGTTATTGAAGATGAAGACAACGAAGAGGGTACAGACTATTACTTGTGTCATTGTGTTGAGGCAAAAATGAAATTGGAAGCCCCAATTATAGATGGAGAAAACATTGAACACCCTGTAGGCTCAGTTGTTGTTACTGGAATGTGGCTAAGAAGGTACCCACATAAGAGTGTTAAACATTGGTTGTTTGAGGAATTTGACACGCATCGTAAGATTCTTCATTACTCAAACCTTGTCGTGGCATCCAATGTTCGTTTGACCAAATATGGGGGTAGACCTTTGAACAAGACCTTGTGGAAGGTCCGTGAGTCTGACCATGAGGCAATACTTGACACAATAAAGAGTAAAGCAGACCCGGATGGTTCATTGGATTAATTTGTAAGTATATGCACAATGGTTCTTATTAATTTATACTTGTATCCATGTCAATTTAGTTGATGCCAATGCTATCATCTTATTTTACTTTGTGTATCTGTATGTAAAAGGAAAACATTGATTGGTGCCCCCTTGCATAAAATACAGATTTATGAGCCATCCAAGAGAATCTCAAGCAGAAAAGCAATGCAACATCCTTATTTTGATGATCTTGACAAATCTCAATTATGATTTTAAGCCATTACAAAAGTGTGTGTGAAGCTTGGTGAGGCAATTTCAAGTTATTCATTTGAATTTAACCTTATCATGACCACCTATGATGTAGACATTTATAAGAGCATCCTAATTTTGAGAAATTCTATTCATGAGCTGTTGTGTAATAGGTATCTTTGAACCCTGCTGAAGATTTTATGACCAAGACTCCACTGTTGAGCAGACTTCCATGCCTATCCTAGTGCTTTCCATCTATTTTGATGAGCTATTTCTTTTTATTCTTTTCCTTTGTATCTCAGAACTAAACTAGTAAAATTGATTTCGTCCCTCTCCTTACAAAAAAAATGTAGATTTAAGGAGTCAGCCCAAGAGAATCTTAAGCATAAAGCAATGCAACATCCTTATTTTGATGATCTTGACAAATCTCAATTATGATTTTAATCCATTAAAAAAGTGTGTGTGAAGCTTGATGAGGCAATTTCAAGTTATTCATTTGAATTTAACCTTATCATGACCACCTATGACGTAGACATTATAAGAGCATTTCGAATTTCAAGAAATTCTATTCATGAGAGGTGTTGTCTGCAATAGGTATCTTGGAACTCCCAGTGAAGATGTATGACCAAGATTGACTAAGTTGAGAGACTGCCATGCCTATCTGTAAGTGCCTTCCATCTATTTTGGATGAGCTATTTCTTTTTATTCTTTTCCTTTGCATATCTATAACTAAACTAGTAAAAATTGATTGGTCCCTCCTTGCAGAAAATGCTGATTTTTGAGCCATCAAAGAGAATCTCAGCCAAAAAAGCAATGCAACATCCTTATTTTGATGATCTTGAAAAATCTCAATTCTGATTTGAATGAAATCTTGCAATAAAAGTTCCCTGTTCATAAATTTCTATGTTTTCTTTCAGTTTTGTTAGCTTTGTACCACCTATACAGTAGATTTAGGCCTTGTCCTTTGTAGATTAAGATAATACAGAGAATTAGGTTCCTTTTGAGTCCCATCTAGAAGAAAATCCATTGAGTTTTTCCACTATTAGAGCACATTTTCTGAAATTCAGTTTGGAACCTTCAATTTGAGGTTTTGAGAGTCAAGTAAAGAAATAAAGCATACTCCACTGAATTAGGCTTGTAGATCAGTGGAGTAGGGTTATAGTAGGGTGTTTATGGTGTAGGAGCACCAAGGACAATCAAGACCATAAGGTGTTCAAGTGTTAAATTTTGATTTGTAGTCCATGAAGAATGTTGTAATAAGGTCACAAGGACCATAGGAAGTGTTTTAAGTCAATCTGGGTTGGTAGGATATGAGGTTGCAATGTCATGTTAGCATGTTGTCAATTTGGTGTAATGAAGCCTTGAATGGCCTAAATGTGAAAATTTATGTAAATTCGTAATGTAAGGGTCAAGATGATGTAATGAGGCCATCATAAGGTCACTAGTTTAGGTATGGAGTCATTTACATCAATATGTCAAAAGTTGCACATAACAATGTAATGTTGTCAAACCAAAAGTTGTTATTTTGAAAATACTTAGAAGTTGAAGGGTCACACTTGTAAAAGAAGTTGAAAAGTGGTTGTAGTCAGTTGAGGAATGAAGTCACATGCATGTATATTAGGTGTGGAATGAAGTTTCTTGGTGAGGGGGAGTCTTTAAGTCTGAATTCTTACGATGCCTAGGCAGAAAATATTAAGTTTCCATGTGAAAATATTGGTTTCAAGTTGTCTTTTCATGGATTTGTGTTGGGATTGAGTTTAGGAAGGGTTGGAAAGTTTGAGCAGACCTAGGGAAACATGTTTTATGTTTTGGTTTTGTGTATTGTGGCTGTTTGAGTGAAGATCTTGAGAAACCCTAGATTTTAGGAGGGAAAATGAGGGTTTGTTGGAGCAGCAGGTTAGCAGACTTGTATGGAGTATTTGACTAGAAAATTTGTGGTTTTGAAGCACAATTTGTGACTATCTAGGAAATCTTGTTGTGACAAGAAGTTTAAAGGTGGGTTTGTTTGTAAAATTGGGCTAGTTCTTGTAGCCCTTGAGCATGATACCTTGATGTTTCTTTAAGCTTTGGCAGATGAATCTTAGGTGGAAGCTTGGATCTATCTTCTTGATGAAGTATGAATGTTATTTGGATGATAAATGGATTTTTTTACAATTCTCTTTAAGGAATTGGTCTTTTAATTGTTCAGTGGTGAATTGGAAGACTATACTATTGACCTTATGGAAGTTGGATTAGATATATGAACTTGAGTTGGTTTCTTGGTTCTTAAGTCTGAATTTGTATTCCTCCACCCTGCTTTGCATCAGTTGATATGCCTTCAAAAAGGCCTTGTGAACCTTGTATGTTGTTGCCAATCATACTTTTCAAAAAATACCAAAAGGCTCTATTTTCTAATGTTTTTATCTTTGTAATAGTTTGAATTCATGCCTTGTACAAACTTGTATGGTCTTTAAAGGAGCACCAATGCACATGGATTGTTAGAGTAGAGTCTTATCCTTCATAAGAATCAAGTTTGAGTGAATTTCATTAGGTATTGAGAATTTTAGAGGATTTTTTCCAAATCTGACTGTGTATTTTCTGTGTTAAGAGTTTGAAGGCACTAAAAATGGGGATTTGATCCATTCCACCCTCTGTGGTCATTGTAACTCGGTGGAATGGATCATAATAGGTAGGTTTAGGTGTGTAGGGGTCTAATTTGTGTAGAGGTGTTCATTGGTGTGTTTTAGTGTGATGCCCTAGGTGGGTTTGTGAGGGTTTTCAAGTGAAAAATGGTGGTTTTGCGTGATGGTTTGAGGAAATCAGTATAGAGGTGGATATGTAATGTTGTTTAAAGTTTGTGCAAGTGATTTTATACATGTTTAGTAAGGTGGAAGAGTTGAAGGAGGTCAGTAAGCATGAGTTTCAATGAAACCCTAGGTAATAGCCTCAAATAGGGGGTTTTGTGGTTCGTTGTCCTAGAAGGCCTATTTCATATAAGAGATGGTGTATTTGTAGGTTTGGTAACCTATTGAGTGACTGTCCATCAAGCTTGGGTGCCTAGGAAGGGTTTGGGTAAGTGTCCCTTTGGAAAAGAAGGGTTTTTAGACATGTGGAAGAAGCCCTTGATGGGTATTCCTAACATTCATTTATTTGAGAATTCATTTGGGAAGCTAAAGTGATAAAGCCCAAAAACATGGTTTGTATGGCTACTAGAGTAGACCTAGTTGAAAGGAGATAATTGTCAAGATAGATACTTGGGGTTTTGCAAACTACTTGGGACTAATCTAAATGTGTTTGTTGAAAGATTCCAATCCTTGTTTGCATCATTTTATTGTTTTGGTTGAGTCATTTTGTGCAGGGAAGTCAAGAATGCAAAGGTGGAGTTGTTGCTACAAAGCCAAAATCTGAGTTTTTCATCCAAAAATGGAGGTTTTATGCAGGGTATGGAAGAAATAATGAATGCATGTCTAGGGAAATGATTCTAAAAGCATTTTTAGACATAATAAGGCATGATCCAAGTGTCGGCCAGAGTGTTTGAGGTTTCTTAGAGTGAAATACTTGAAACCCTCACTGATTTTTGTGATTTTCACCCTATAATCAAGGGTTTACAGATTTCGTGTATTGTTGGGAATTTTCCATCTTGAAACTTGTTTATTTGAGAGTTTTTACACATGGAAAAATATTGTTTGAGGTTTGTTGGTATTTTGGTGATGATTAAAGACTACTTTCTTTGTTAAAATGGTCTGTTTGGGGTTCTTTAGAAGCAAAGAAGTTTGGACAGTAGGCATGTGTTCCAAAATAAGTGTATTTGAAAATGATATATGTTTTTAATGGCCAAAATGGGTACCCTAAAATGTATTTATCCTATAAAGATTCATTGTAGTTTGCATGTTACACCCGATTTAGTGTTTTAGCACTTACAAGCAAATTTGGTCTTCTAGTGCAAGCAATTGTGAAATCTGATTAAACAGTGTTGTAAGAAGGTGTTTTAGCTTTTTTCATGTCAAAATAAAGATGAATAAAGTGTACCAAGGTCTGGTAAAAGTTTGGAAGAAGATTTGAAGGTTAGGTGTCTTTTTGCCTTGTGAAAAGTTGCAAAGTCGTGCAACTTTTGTTCTCCAAATCGTCTAACCAAATGGACTATTCCAACACATCCAAATGGGAATTTTTATGCTAGGCATGGTCCTCTTTCACACCCAAACACGCGGAATCACTTTGAGCTACGTTCATTAAGATCGATCCCTTAAGGGTCCAAAGGGCAAAATGGTTGCAAACTTCAGCATGAGGTTACTCGGACACCGTGATGCTTAAAAACTTCTCGTCTAATCCTATAGGATCGTGTTGGACCTCTCTACAATAACCTCTCTCAATTTTTGTTATCTCAGAGTGGTTTTTTCATAGTGTCCAATTTTCAGTTGATGGAAAAAGTGTCAAATGGAAGTAGTGGAAAGTTGCAAAGTGGTGCAACTTTCGTTCTGCAACTCATGTGACCAAATGGAATGTTCCAACACATCTGAATAGGAATTTTTATGCTAGGAATGGTCCTCTTTCACACCCAAACATGCAGAATCGCTCCGAGCTACGTTCAACTGGATCGATCCATTAAGGGTTGAAAGGGCAAAATGGCTACAAAATTCAGCATGAGGTTACTTGGACACCGTGATGCTTAGAAACTTCTCGTCTAATCCTATGAGATCGCGTTGGGCCCCTCTACAATAACCTCTCTCATTTTTTGTTATCTCGAAGTGGTTTTCCCATAGTGTCTGGTTTTTAGTTGATGGAAAAAGTGTCAAATGGAAGCAGGGGAAAGTTGCAAAGTGGTGCAATTTTCGTTTTGCAACTCGTGTGACCAAAAGGACTATTCCAATGCATCTGA
The DNA here is from genome assembly GCA_007258455.2 of Sequoia sempervirens. Lineage (NCBI taxonomy): Eukaryota > Viridiplantae > Streptophyta > Pinopsida > Cupressales > Cupressaceae > Sequoia > Sequoia sempervirens. Next base: position 8,061 of record VDFB02004154.1, on the reverse strand, counting down.
ATAGGAATATTTACACTAGGAATGGTCCTCTTTCACACCCAAACACGCAGAATTGCTCTGAGCTACGTTCAACCAGATTGATCCCTTAAGGGTTTAAACAGAAAAATGGCTGCGAACTTCAGCATGAGGTTACTCAAACACCGTGATGCTTTAAAATTTCATTTGATTCTATGAGATCATGTTAGCCCTCTATAATAACCTCTCCTCGGTTTTCATTATCTTAGAGTAGTTTTCCCCATGGTGTCCAGCTTTTAGTTGATGGAAAAGTGTCAAATGCAAGCAAAGTGGAAAGCTGTAAGCAGCAACTTTGTTCCTAACTCATGTGACCAAAACGGATTGTTCCAATGCATTCAAATAGGGAATTCTTTTTATGCTAGGAATGGTCCTCTTCACACCCAAACACGCGAGAATCGCTTTGAGCTACGTTCAACCAGATCGATCCCTTAAGGGTCTAAAGGGCAAAATGGCTGGAAACTTCAACATGAGGTTACTCACACACTGTGATGCTTAGAAAATTCTCGTTTGATCCTATGAGATCGTGTTGGGCCCCTCTACAATAACCTCTCTCAGTTTTCGTTATCTTGGAGTGGTTTTCCCATGGTGTCCAATTTTCAGTTGATGGAAAAAGTGTCAAATGCAAGCAGTGGAAAGTTGCAAGGTGGTGCAGTTTTTGTTCTGCAACTCGTGTGACCAAATGGACTGTTCCAACGCATCTGAGTAGGCATGTTTACACTAGGCATGGTCCTCTTTTGCATCCAAACACACAGAATCGCTCTAAGCTATGTCCAACTAGATCGATCCCTTAAGGGTTTGAGTGTAGTATGTTGAAATAGGCCATTTCTCCTATTATTCAGGTTGTGTCTCGATGATATGGGCCTGATGTAACTTGAATTGTGGTAGCTTGATATACAGAGTCTATTGATGCTAGGGTTCAATTTTTATGATTTTGAAAAAAGAAGCCAACTGAGTAGAGTTATCAACATTATTCGTAAATCATAAGAATTTGTTTAGTACACTAGCCATTTTGATGCCTTCTTGTAGTCTCAAACATTATTTTGTATCATTGTTACATTGGTTTTCAAAGTGGCAGCTTAATATAGCTCCATAATACAAAATTTGGTTCATGTTGATTTTCACGTGAAAAAAATGTCAATCAAATCACGTTGATGTGAAAAAAAACCATGAGACCATAGCTTGTGGTGCAGGAGCACCTAGGTCATGTAATGCCTTCAAAAGGCTAAGTTGTCAAAAATGTATTTAGGTCCATGTAATGCCAAAATTAAATTTAATCAAGGCATGAAAAAACACAAAGTGTAATATTGTCAAAATGCTAAATATGTAAAAGAGAGAAAAAGAAGGAATGTGAAGAGACAAAACAAGAAAATCAAGAAAATCAAGGAAGAGGACGAGTCATAGGTCATTCAAGGAAGATAAAGAGGTAGTTTATGGTTGGAAACTTCTTTAAAAGCATTGTAAAGGCCAAGCAAAGAGATCATTGTATTCTGGAAGAATTAAATTAATAAAGAGTTCCATGTTTTAGCTTATTTTTTGTGTTTTTTAGTTGTTTCTTAACTTGTATGGACTGTGCAAGAGTTTAGGGTTCAAATTAAGATTTTTTCTAGTAGGTTCGGGTATCACCATTTTTTTGCATCCATTTGGGAAGGAATCCATTAAATTTAATGTTTGTTTGAGCATTCTTCTTATGGCTCGGTCTGAAATCTTGTGCATTGAGTTTTGAGAGTCTTATAAGGCATTTCCACACTACTCCACCAATGTAGGTCAGGTAGATTGGTGGAGTAGGTTAGGGATACATTATTTTTTATGTTTTGATATTTTTGAGTGGAGGAAAAAGCAAGAATACCTTGAAGGAGCTGCTGCTACACAGGAAATTCTGAGTTTTCTAGTCAAAATGAATAGTTTCTAGCATGATAGTGGAGAAAGAACAAGTGCATGGGTTAGAAGATGTTTCCAAATTCCTTTTCAAATGTATTTTGACATGTTCCAATGGCTGGCTAGAGGTTTTGAGGTTTGCATGTAGCCTATACAGGAAACCCTCATTGATTTTTGAGTTTTTCACCCTATAAACAAGGGTTTGTCAATATACTATCAAAAGGAGTCTTTTAATCCCTGAAAATGGATAAATTAGGAGTTTTGTGTTATGTCTAATGACTATTTTGAGGTTTTAAGTGTTTTTGGAATGTTTGAAGGGTGTCTTCTTTGAAAATCAGGCCTATTTTAGTAGCCTTTTTTATAGCGTTCAGACTAAAAACTACTTATTTCTTCAATATAAGTTATTCTGAGTTTTTGATATGAGGACATGGGAATTAAGAGGTCTCTAAAAGTGTTTTGGATCTTGGATTTTGAAACTAGTGTGTTTGGTTTACCCGATTTAGGGCATGAATGTCTCATTGAGAAGTAGTGCCTTGACTGCTTAGAGAATAGAAGTCTGACCTAACAGTGATTGGTGAGTTGATTTTGGGATAATGCTGTCTAAGTGATGGTGTCAGCGATGTATGGAGTCTTGGACAAGGTTTAGAAGTGAGATATGTTGTTTTGATAGTTGGACAGTGAGGAGACTTGGTGTAAAATAATACATGAAATTGTAAGTTCAGTCAGAACAAAGTTAAGAGAGCAAGTTCCTAATTTGTATCAGTTGTAATAATGATGTTCACAGTGCTTGATGGTCTGGTAAAAGTTTGAAAGCCAATTGTACATTTGATGGATTGACTATTTGGGACAAGTTGAATGAATTGATTGAATGGAAGAGTGCCTTGTTGAAAATGGTGTTTTTGAAATGCATGTTGATCTAATTGATTGAATCAAAGTTTTCTAAAATGGTTTTTTGCTTTGAATGAGTCAATTGGAATATAGATTTGTTGAAGGATGAATGATAAATGATAAGACAATTTGACTGGATGAAAAGTAGATTTCTGATTCAAAATGTTGAAATTTTGTTTGATCTTCTCCAAGATGAGTTTGGGACAAGAGTCCCCTGAGTTGTTGAGTGGTTTGGCAATATTTTTATTGCATCAGCTTGTTGCTTACTATTATGCTTTGATAGATTTTTTCCAAGAATCCAAATCACTGTTTTAGGCTTTTAGCCATGAAGCAGGCAATGACTGTTTGATAAAATGGCTTTGATAGAGATGTATGAAAATGTGTTAGCATAGACAGAGCTGATGAACTCTTTGAAAAATGCCTCTCAAAGAAATGTGGTTTCATGGTGATGGAATGGCATGGCCGAATGCCATGACAAACAAGTACTATGGATTGTCATGGCATTCCATCACCATTGAGACCACATTTCTTTGAGGCTTTTTTTCAAATAGTTTGTTGCCTTTTCTATGCTATTGATTATTAGTATGCTTTGATAGATTTTTTCCAAGCATCCATAGCTTTTTTGGAAGCACCTATTTTAGGCTTTTAGCCATAGCAACAAGGAAGCGAACTGTTTGATAAAATTCTTTGGTAAACATGTATGATAAATGTAGTAGCATAGACAAGGCAACGAACTGTTTGAAAAAATGCCTCAAAGAAATGTGGTCTCATGGGATGGAATTCCATGACAATCCACAAAAATTTGCTTGTCATGGCATTCCACCACCATGAGACCACATTTCTTTGAGAATTTTTTTCAAATAGTTCATTCCCTTGTCTATGCTATTGCTTACTATTATGCTATGATATATTTTTTCTAAGCATCCATAGCTTGTTCGAAACCACCTATTTTAGGATTTTAGCGATAGCAGCAAGGCAATGAACTATTTGATAAAATGCTTTGATAGACATGTATGAAAAATGTGTTACCATAGACAAGGCAGTGAACTCTTTGAAAGAATGCCTCAAAGAAATGAGATCTCATGGTGATGGAATTCCATGACAATCAAAAGCATTTGATTTTCATGGCATTCCATCCCCTCATGAAGACATTCTTTAATTTCAAAAGAGTTCAACGCCTTGTCTATGATATTATACTATTATTAACATTAGATTTTTCCAAGCATCCATAGCTTTTGAAGCACTTGTTTTGGAGAAAAACTTTCAACCATAGCAACAAGGCAACACTTGAACTATTTGACAAAATGCTTTGGTAGACATGTATGAAAAATGTGGTAGTATAGACAGAAGGTGTTGTTTGAAAAATGCCTCAAAGAAATGTGGTCTCATAGGAATGCCATGACAAGCCAAATGCAATTGGCTGACTACTCCTAGTTATTAATTATGCAATGTAGAGTAATTGCAGCTGTAGGATTGACTTCATAAAAACTATATTGTAATTGAAATTTTTGTCATCTACTCGACATCTAGTTATTAGTTATGAAATGTGAAGCAATGGTTTGGAGTTTGAAAAGATGTGCAATGTAATGTAATCAACGTTATGAATATAAACTACAAAAATCTATTTTTTTACTAGGATTCACGGTTCAGTTTGGAGTTGAGGGTTAGGGTTCGAGAACTTCGGTTCGCCCGGTTGGAAAAATTTTTTGGTTGTTTTAGGTTTATTAATACAAAAACATGTAAAATCAGAAATATACACATATTTGCAGTAGTAATCAAGTTCAAAATACACCACCATATTAATAGTCAAATAGCATAGCAAAAATACACCACCACTTTCATAGTGAAATATTAAAATATTAGTGATCTACTCGAATGTCATGATACAAAATTATAAATTAAAGTTCAAACATAAAAATGTCAAGTGTTTACAATCAGCCATTATTGATCATTGATCAATCTGAAAAGTGTGAATATTTTTCTGTGTGGAAGGAAAACAAGCAAACAATGTTACATAATTTTTTACATTGTGAAAGAGCCAAAACCTTTTTCTTGCAGATCATAGAAGAATCTTAGTGATTTTTTGGGTGTCCTTGCCTTGGAACGGAACTATCTTGAGCCATGAATGATTGACCAGGAATTGTGAGAAAGAAATAAGATAAATCACATGCAACTTGTTGCAATTTCTTTCCTTGGGAAAAAGGGTAAAGTTTTCTTTTCAGAGAGAATCTCCTTTAGAGTTTGAGCGCATTGATAATTTTCAAGATAGACTTAGCCAAATATGTCATCTAGGTTTGAAGCTTTTAGGTAAAATGTTTGCTTCTTAAAATTTTGTTCAAAATTCAAGATGCAGGCTCTCCTCCCTTAGGGAAGAGAAGGCCTATCAAACCTAACACTCTTATGCAACACTTCTTAAGTTCTTGTTGATGCAATATTAGATGCAAAGTTTCAAAATAAAGAGCATAGTTATATAAATTCTCATCTCGGGACTATCATTGCATCAAATTAAGAATTTTCAATCCTTTATGGTCTAGACAAGAGAAGTATGGAGTAGTGTTCCAATGCTAAAGTCTTATTGTGAATCTCTTTGCTATGAGTGGTTCAAAAATGAGGAATCTATCTTCTGCACCAAATGAGAAATATTCATAATATGTGCTAGGAAGGAATAAGTCCATAAGATCAAGTATGCAAGAACTGAGAATTGCAAAATTGGCTTACGTTTGACTTCCACACACATAAATTTTCACACTTTTCGATGTTCACATGTAAGTCAAAAAGTATATGTGCGTAAGTTGTAAAGTATGCACTTGGATACACGTAACTCATATCTATTAAACCATGAATTTATAATGCAAATATGGACACCATCGATAAAAAAAAATTGTATTAAAAGAAAATAGTCATGTACGCATACATCAATATATGTCGATATAAGTATAAAATATAGTTACAAAATAGCCATATAGGCTTACGAGAATGCCATATAGGCATACAATGTCAAATATATCCAATACAAAATATGTACAAAATTGCCATGTAGGCATACAACAAAGGGCTCTGCATTCAAAATTCATTTCTCTCCATGCTTTGGTTCAAATACAATTTTCTTTCCCTTTGCTTGGCGATTCGATGGCGATAACTCTATCACCCATTTCTGCCATGCTCGAGGAGTGCTCCTACTGCTCCTCCTAGTGTTTAGCTCTTGGTGAAGTTTTAACTATTACAATAAGAAGTAAAGACATTAATATATAGAAATTACATTATAAAAATTGATATATTAAACAAAATAATCACTTACGGCCATCTCACAATCACTCTCCTCGATGGAAATATTTGCACACCGATGTTGAGGTGTGCTCAAGCCCTGTATAAACCATCCAAATAGGAATTAAATATGGAATCAATGAACGTTTTCACTAGAACTAGTTCGTAAAAGAGCGAATGTAAATTAGAAATTTAGTAATTTTCCTCGCCCTCTGTATTAGAGGCCATCAGTTAATAAGCGGAGGAAACACACCAATATCCGTGCCCTAAAGTAACATTTGGTAGGTGTTTAAGTACCAGCATTTGAAAATAAAAAACAAAATTATTCAATCACAAAAAGTTACAATAGCGATCCACGTGATGACTTTATAATGTATGTGATCTAATACGAGAAATTTTTTGATACAAGTATTAAACTATATATTCGTTGTAGTTATTGAATTTGAAGTAATTCTTTGAGTTTGAATGATGTGTAATGCAACGTAACCAACAATATGAATATAAACTACACAAATCTATTAAACTTAGAATTCATTAGTTAAGTTCTCTTTATTCTATATTACCTCCATGAATGTTTGATCAAATCTACTGGCACTAGGAGGTGTTTCCTTGAAACCTCCAACATTACCCTGTTCAACATCCAAAATCACATATTAAAATACCATTCGTAAAACAATGCTATTAACATGTAATAAATTTATAATTGTTTACTAGTTATATGCCCCACTGATAGGTGTACTACAAAAATAAGTAGGTGGATGACTGGTGTATCCAGTCTCTACACTGTGACCCTGCAATTTTATTAAACTAATAAAACTAAATTAGTTAATCTTGCATTTCACAATTGAAATTTAATAAATTAAATTCAATGAATATGTTGAATTTTACCTGAGTGTCAATGCCATATGCATCATGCAAAATGTCAGTCGTCCTCTCCATCCTCGTAGATGCATATGGATCAGGCTCCGTAGTAGCATATGGATCCTACATAACACCCTCCTGAGTGTCAGTAGGGTCATACGAACAAGTCGCCTTGCAAGATTGACACACATGGGTTCGAAGGCCACCACCTGAAGACTCCCATGGATGGAATTGTACAATAGGGCTAGTGTGATGGATGACACTCCAAGTCAAAGTTGTGATTGCTGCAATGTGTCTCTATGTAAAGCATCTCCTTCGCCAACCAACATGCATCACAATCTGCTCCGCGGTGACCCTGAGTGAGGAGTGCGTATCATACCCATGTAGGATCGGATGTGCACGGGCCTATCTGAGTTGACCCCCACCTCTCCCTTGAAACTCCCTCATATCAAAATAATTTAGGATTTGGTTCAATACAAACTCACAGTATAATTTCCTAAGAAAATATTGAGGGACTTCACAGTTATTGCGATGGAGTAATCAAGACCATATACCATCTTTCATAAAAATGGTTCTTAATCTCTTGGTGAGGTGGCACCAATGAATAGGAAACCTCTTTGCATTGAGGGTAAGATTTTTGATTTGTTTTTAGAGATTAGAATTGAATAGAGAGCACAAATCACCTTTAGTAATTTTAAAATATTTTACTTGTTTATATGATAATTTGTCTGCATAATATGCCCTGGCTGTCTGCCTCCTATCTTACCATCCAAATATTTGTTGGGTGATTGCATCTACATTTTTTAACATGTCTTTCAATGAATTTGCTAGAAGCATTCTTTCTGTGGTTGAAGCATTTGGATCACTCAACCTACTGATAAGATCCTCAAGTTGTTTTCTATTGTTCTCAATTTCACTCAAATTTTCTTGAGTGCGAGGAGGGTATTGAGAGAATGGAGGGGGAGGTTGATTTTGTTGTTGAGGTTGATTTTGTTGAGCATTTTGCTATTGAGGATATACCTCTTCTTGTTGAGGATTTGTAGGAAATCCTACAAACTTAAAAAAAAAAATCAAATCTAACCTAAAACAAACAAAATCAATTTCAAACTAACAAATTCAAAAAAAATAGCGAACAATACTTACCTCCAGCATCTCTTC
>VDFB02004152.1:0-36191 GCA_007258455.2 Sequoia sempervirens | reverse complement strand
CTCCCACCCTCTCTCACTCTCCCACCCTCTCGCACCCTCTCTCCCATAAGCATAAATACATACATATAGGCATACATACATGCATGCATAGATACATGACACACCAACATACATATACATACAAACATATGAAAAAACATTCAAAAAACTGGCATTTAACTAAAGGAATAAATAACACGAACGTGTTATTTGTTGTTAGAAATGTTCCACATAGAAGAAAAAGTGAATACTAGTAAATAACGTGCTCGCGTTATATCTTGCTTTGGGAATCCTTGAGCCTTGACTTTGGTATTTGCCTTGGAATACGAACCCAAAGGTTTGGAGGGCATTCCCAACCACCAGAGACGTGTTTTTTGCAAATTCTACAATTTTTCACATAATTAGGTTTGTGCTCACCATCAGGATTGCATTTGGTTCAATATCGACGAAATCAAACACATGGGTAATTTTAAGTTCTCTCTTAGCTTTCCAACGATATAATTTTTCACTTTCTGACAATGTGAGGGCTTTCATCCATAATTTCTTTTGTTTGTATGTCTATTTTTTTTTCAAAAAGTAGTGTACATCCCTTTGCTGAACCCCTTAATCTCAACCATTTTCAAAATAAATTAGTAGTTTAGAAAGTAGACTCAAAGAAATTCGATCCTTGTTTTTCTTCCATCTCAAAATTTTGAGTGTAACTATCCTCAATTTCACGTCCAAGGTCAGCATTTCCTGATTTTAGAAAAAAAGTGGCCACTTAAGCCCCCTTTTTGGGAACCATCTTGGTGCACTTACCCGTATCCAAACTAACACCTCTCCAATGTTACTCTTAATCCAAATCATCATATCTTCCCTAATTCTAGTCAATGTTGACCATTTTTGAACTACTACAATCTTGTTTTCTATGATAAGTTCCAAGGGGTTAAAAAGGGTTTTTATGACTCATTTTAGATTGGCCAGTGATTATTCCAATGAGACTTAGTTTGTGTTGGAATTTTAGTTGTAAGAAGGAAATGACTTCTATTGAAGTTTTATAAGAGAATATTGAAATTTTCATGTCTCTAATATTGTAGGTATATTTTTAGGGGAATTTTTGAATGTAACAGAGATCTCCTCTTAGCACAATTATTGGCATAAGAGTAAATGTGATTTGATATATGTGACAACATTATTGAAAACTATTACAATCTTTGTAATTATCATTATGTATTTACAAATGGATTTTTACAACTTAGTAACATTTGGATTCTTAAGTATGTTTTTTCTATGATACTCAAACCTTGATTATATTTTCATTCTTTGATCAATTATTTTGTCCTTAACTTCTTTGAAATTCCTCTTTGTAAACTGTGACTCTATCCATTGAAAGGCATTGATATGGGAATGTATTGACTCAATGAAACAATTAAAAAGAATAAATCATTACACTAGGAATTCTAGTTTAGTCACAAATCTCAAGTATCCCATGCTTCTGTAATAAACAAGGTATAAACTCATATAAATCATGTTTGTCACTTTACCTTGTGGTCCATGTAGATTTCCTTCACCTTGCACTCATTGTAGTAGTGATGAAATTAGCTATATAGAGGCATTATGAATAAATTGTCTCATTTTCTTTATATTTATGACCAAAAATAGTTGTCACTCACTAATTCCATAGACTTATCTACACTAAAATGACATGCTAATATATAATTATGCTTCTCCTTGATCAATTCTCCCTCACCAAGCTTCTAAGAATTCACAAATAATTACCCTTAAAGAACATCTCATTTTGAATAAAATAATCAAGTCACTTCTATCTATATTTACTAGTTCATTACATTCTTTCCACGCTTCCGTATATTTAGGACTAGCTTCATACAAATGTTTCAACTCTTCAAATCCAGCTACCTGTATTATCATCTCTATCAAAAAAATTTGTCTCAGGTACTTATTACATCAACTACCTTATTTGAATTTCCACTACTATGTTGTAGTGCAGAAGTATAACAACACCTACCATGCATTTGCTATGTACTATTTTTATGGTGATGTTCTATTTTTTAACAATATGTTGATTGTGTTTTATTGAGTTTTTTCCATGGTAATTTTTTGGGGAGTATAACAATTAAAAAAGTGCACTCATTTCATTTCGTATGTAGCCCTCTAGATGGGTTGAGTGGATGAATAAGGGGAAGAGTAATCAAATTATCACTCAATAGGGTTTGGGGCACATAATCTAGAGTCTCACTCAACTTTGTAAATCTCCTAGTTGTTTGATGCTTAAAAGAAACAACATTAGAAGTAGTATGCATATGATTAGTGTTAGTTTAGATTCTTTCTTATGATTACCCTTTTCAACATGGAAGGGTAAGAAGGTATAGAATATTTATGTGAGGAGCCACATTTCAAACCATTAGAAATAAGTAATTTGAGTTTGACATCTTTGACATGAGCACAAAAATCCATGAAAGAAGCATAATTGTACAAAAAAGCATTATCACATATAGTGGATAGTAAACCCTTATAAAAAAATCCCTTGCAACTTGTAATTAGGAAGTTCATGTTTCATTTTAGCAAAAAGTAATTTAAATCAAACATACATAATCGTCAATATGCTCATAGAGCCTTGGGAACACTCTAACCAATTTGAAACAATAGGTTTGAAGTCCATAATCTTGTGGAAATGGCCAAAAAATGTTGTAGCTAATTGATCAAAATAATGAATGGGGCCGAGAGGCAATGAGTAGACCACTATTTATAACATAGACATGAAGAGTGAGAAAATAAGTTAGCCAAAAATAACTTCTACACTAGTGCATCTAGAGTAGAGGTGGGGATGGTGATAGTAGTAGTAGCATGGGTAACAATGGAAGGACCATGAAGACAATGAGAAACACGAGGAAATGATACAACATAAATGAATGATAAGCAACACTTTAAGGAGAGGAAGGTGAAACACTAACACAATTAGAGGAGGGGATAACACGAGTAGTAGAACACTAGTAGGCACACAAGAAGGAATGGAACTAGTGGGATTAGAGATAAGTGGTTCACTTGTAGATGAAGAGGTGGAAATGGTACTAGAGGAACATAAGAGGTGGGGTTCACACTAGAAGTGACAACAAGAGATGTAGGCATTATGAGAGGATCTACCTCAAGGTGAGAGGATGAAGGGAAAATGAAAGAGCAAGATTGAGTGGGTTACAAAGAGAAGATGCACCTTGCAAAAAAGAAGAGGTAATCATAGTGCCAATGTCATGAAGAATCTATGTATGTATAGGAGCTTTGAGCAACCAATTATAAACATATGTAGATAATTATGTTGAAGAAGTGACATTAACAAGCTCTTCAATAAGTAATTGTCTATTAAAAAAAAGAATTTACTTATCCACATGTATATCATAATTATAATTAGATAATTCATTATAGTTAACCTTAATGAACCTTAATGGAAATCTCTTTATTAATAAAATGAAAAAAGATTTAAAATTTTACATAAACTCTTTTTAAAATAAATTAATATTTTAATTATATTTTTAAATAAACAACATTTTAAAAATAAAAAATATAAATAACAATAAAATGAATATAAATATTTAAATTTAAAAATTAAAACTGAAAAATTTAAAATAAAAATAATAAAATAAATATATTTAAATAAAATAAAAAAATCAAACTAAATATATTTAAAAACCAATGCAATTTAACTGTTCTATTCTCTTTTAAAGAGAATGGAATACGTCACTGTTATGTGAAAAAGTGGATGTTCAATACAAATTTTTTCACTCTGACATCACGTCCTATTCCCTTCGCATGGAGGTAGATTCTCCATCGATTTATTTTTTGCGGTTATATTTTTGAACTTAAATAGGTGCGGGAAAGGACGAAGGGCTCGATGCATTGCCCAATGCCGATGAATGTAAACCGTGACAGTATGAATGTATGGCTAGGTACATTATTAACGTATGTATGGCTAGGTAACTTAATATCATCTATGGTTTTTATATTTATACATGTAACAGTAATAAAATTTTAATTATATTGCAGATTGAGTATAAAGTATAGTCTAAGAAAATAGTTTGAACTCTTTAACAATTTTAATATAATTTTTTTATTTTTAATATAATATTTAAAGTATTGTTTTAAACTTTTAACTTTAATTTATTTAAAAATTTAATTATATTTACATTTAATTTTATAATTTTTTATTTGTTAATATTGAATTTATCTTTCAATTAATGTTAACCTTGTTTATAATATATATTAATTATATTTTCAAGGTATATATTTTATTAATATTTTAATTATAATAAATTAAAAAAATAGTTTTAGTTTTTAATTTAATTATTTATTATCTTAAAAAGTTTATTATTTATTATTAATTTTTTAAAATTATTATTTCTATTAATATTTGGATTGTGATATATTTTGACTTTATATTTAGTTTATTATATTATATTTTTTATTGAGATTTAAATTTGAAATTTATTTTAATTATTTATGTCTTTTTATGAAATTATGTAAATAATTAAAAATGATTAAAATGAATTTACTTTATAATTATTTGTCTTATTAAATTTTAATTATTGTAGAATAATTCTAGTTTGAATTTTTATTTTAATCTATACAATAAAACAATTCCAAACATAAAATTTAATTAAAAGTTATAGAGAGAGAGAGACTAATTTTTATTAGTTGTTTTATGCCAACAACCCAAGGATAACTCGTGTCCTAGGGGATTTATGCTAAGGGTAGCATGTCATTTAATTAAGAATATGATAATTCACCTTTAAGACCTCTTTAGTGTACCCATTGCACACTTAAGGAGGAAAATAGACAAAAAAAAAAAAAGAGAGGAAGAGAGAAGGGCGAGGGAGATAGAGATAAGATATAGAGAGGTAAAGGGAGAAACGAGAGAAAGAAAGGAAGAGAGAGAAAGAGAGGGGGGAAATGAGACAAAGGAGGAGAAAGAGAAGCAGTTAGACAAAGAGAGAGATAGATAGTTAGAGAGAAATAAAGATAGAGATGCAGAGATAGAAAGATAAATAGACAGGGAGGCAAAGAGAAATAAAGAGAGAAAGAGAGATAGAGGTAGAGATATAGAGGAATAAAGAGGGAGAGAGAAAGAGATAGAGATTGTAAGAGAGATAGGAAAATAGAGAAGAGGAGAGGTATAGATAGATATAAAGGGATAGAGAGATAGAGAAAATAGGGAGACAACATATAGAAAGATCAAGAGAAAGAGGGAGATAAAAGAGGGTAAAAAGAAAGAGGAAGATTGATAGATAATGAGAGCATGCATTTCTTCTTCTCCGTTCCTCTCTCTATATATCCCCATCTTTGTTTATTCCCCACTTCTCCTCTCTCCATCTATATAACTCCTATCTCTATTTTATTCCTCTATATATATCTTCTATTTTCTCCCTCTCTCTTCTCTCCCCCTTATCTCTCGTTTTCCCTTCTCCCTATCCCTATCTCTATCTCTATCTTCCTCTCTATTACTTGTCTCTCTCACTTCCTTTAACTCATAAGTTTTGTTTAGATCTCTCATTGATATGATTCTTGCAATGTTGGGAAATTGTTTTAGATCTCTTCGTAGCTCTTCTATGTACTTTTCCTAAAACCTTCTCTAGGTATCTTTTAATCTATTTCTCATTATCTCATATTTTGGTTGATCAATTATAATTGTTGCTTCTTGAAAAAGTTCTATTTGTATGAGATGACTTCATTTTAGTTGATTTATTTGTATTTTTAGAATGTGGCCTCTTTTGAAAATGATAAGCCTATATTGAATAAACATCTTTAGTTGTAAACACAATACTTGATAGTGTCACATATTACATACCTATATTTTGTGGATCTTGCACATCATGTTATACCATTTTATACTCACATTATTTTATAATGTACCATGGGGGTTTTTTTTGTGAACTTTTTTATTTGTAATCACAAACTTGTCTATCTTCATGTGTGTGTGTCTTGTTTTGCATATCCCTTTTCACTTTTAGTTAATATCTTGTGTATGTTTTGATGTTGTTTCTTCTCCTTCCTACAATGTATTGTGACATAGTTTTAGTGGACCTTCCATACCTCTCTCTTGTCAAAATTATGGGGAATATCATACTATTGGTGTTTAATTCTTCCTTTGTTTCATTTTGGAGTGAAATATATATCTAGTTTTTGTTACTATATACTAGGTGGATGGAGTAGATAGTTATCCATGAATTTTAAGATGGAACATATACCATATAGAAAATTTTGCATTCCTATTTATGGAGGTGATCTTCTATCCTTAGTTGACTAGATTTCCTTACACTAAATTAGCACCTATATTTTCAACTGGAAGTACATTATGCATTGGTTGAGTAGTTTCATTGGGTTTGCTCATAAAAATTGATGTGTCATCTATATCTTTGTCTTTCTAATTACATTGCCTTGGTTAGCCATCTTACCATTGTTCAACTCATGTCATTCGATTCACTCATGTATATTTTTGTCCATTTAATCATAATCTTTAAATCCTAATTTTATAGGAGGTTCTTAACTTTAAGCATTATACCAATCATTTTTTGACATTTATTTGTAGTTTTTTCGTGTTTCAATGGTGTTCTTTATGTTTATCTTCATAACATTATTTTGGAGGCTTCTTATTCCTTCATATACTTTCTCTCTTATTGAGGGGGATGTTTATTGTATCTATGATGTAATTTATCCTTGCCCAATATCACCTTGGGTCCTTCTTCCTTCACTTTTTTTTTTTTGGAGAGGATTTTTTGCATGATATATTCTCCTTTTCTCCAGTTGTAAGAGATTTAGTTATTTAATATATTTCCTTACCATTTTTTACGTGTCATTTGAATGAGAAAATTATTTTAGTTCGAATATACATCTTATAGGGATGGATCAACAATAAGTATGCATATCAATCAAGGTTTCTCATAGAAATAATTGATTTTTCATGATAATTTATCTATTATAAACTTCTTCAATCCAACTATTTTAGTTCAGAACTCTTTATGTACCTTTTTTTATTGCCCAATCATCTTTAGATTAACCATCTAGATATAAAATCTCAAATTAAATTTAGTAACTTATTAGGAGCATTTTTGTTTTAATTTATGAGAGTTTACTTTGTGAATTTTGTTTAACTATACCAATCCATCTTTAGCATGCAACACATCTCTAAGCCATTGGTATAGAATAGTAGATTTTGTGTCAAAACCAAATATTTTATATCATATCTTACCAATCCAAAATAATTTTGGAAATCCCCTTTATTCCAACATTATGTAACACTTAAGGATTAATAAGCATACTATATGAAAATAATCATAGATTTAGAAACACACTACCTAAGTAGACTATTAGTAGGAAACCACAAATTTAGGCTTTTGGTTCATAAATTTCTAGTGGAAGGCGGGGAGTTGGAATGGCATGAAGATGCATTGCCCTTGGCATGGTAAGACCATAGACTTCTGACATATCCAATTTTTCTGGAGTTATCCCTTGAGGAAGACTCCAATTGAAGCAATGCAATAGTTGTGCAAGGCCAAGATGGACCAAAGACAAAGCCAAGCTAATTCCAGGGCATCCTCTTCCCGAACCAAATGGTATGAGTTCAAAATCTTGACCTTTGACATCAATTGCGGTCCCCATAAATCTTTCTGGCTTGAATTCATCAGATTTTTTCCAAGCAGTTGGATCTCTCGCAATAGCCCAAGCATTGACAAGAACTTGTGTCTTCTCTGGTATTTGACACCCCTCTATTGTTGATTGTTCCATAGACATATGTGGAAGGAGTAGAGGAGCGGGTGGGTGAAGTCTTAATGCTTCTTTCACTACTGCTTGCAAATATTGAAGATGAGGTAGATCAGATTTTTCTACCATACGGTTGAATCCAATAACATAATCAACCTCGCATTGAGCTTTCATCATTGTTGAAGGATTTCTAAGTAATTCTGACATTGCCCATTCTAGTGTACCTCCTAAAGTATCTGTGGCTGCGGATAACAAGTCCTAAAAAATACATAACATGTTGCTACAATTTAGAATAGACATGAACACAACATGTAATAAATCAAACATTAAAAATGATTAGACCCTTACCTACCCATTTACTACTACTTCAACACATAGTAATTACAATGATATGAACCTCCTCTACTTGTTTTAGATTTATATCTCTTATATTTTAATTGCTTTGAAAGCTTTAAAAGAATCACCAAGATAAAAATTAAAAACCATTGACAGCGTAATAACCCATCCCATGAAATGAATTTCAAAGCAGGACAAAATAATCAAAACCAATCCGATGAAATGAATTTCAAAGCAGGACAAAATAAAAAGTTACCTACAATAAGCAGTATCCCAAAAAACGACAATAACTAAAATATTAACCGGAAAAGGCAATATCCAAACATGGCAAAATCCGTCACATATTTGACTTGCTTCATATGGACCCTGTTCTACATCAATGCCCCTGTTTCTACAGTTACCTACAACTTAATAAAATTAGATCTATGCAACTTAGATTCATAGATTCTTGCCATAATATGGTCAGTAGATCCCAAACAAATCTGGGCATAAGCTACGCATAATGATTTTAAAGAACAGGAAACAAAACACCTAAAACAGAAGTATAAAAAAAACGAGTATACTGAGATATCACACTCCATGGATTCATCTTGATCTGGTCTCGTGTAATCTTGATCTCCATGGATTCATCTTCAGAAAAAGAAAGCAGCAAATCCACAAAGTCCTCACACTCCAAGCCATTGGATTCTTCCTTCTTTCAAAGTGTTCTTCCACAATTCTCTCCACAAACAAATGAAGAATCTCAGTAAGTTTGGCTTGTCTTCGTCCATTTCCTTGCAAATCAAGCCAACCCAACAGGTGAATGTAATGGCTGTAGTTAAAACCACCAGCTAGAGCAAGCACATCATCCAAAACTTCTTTGAATACTCTTCCCCCCATCTCATCTTCATTGCATATCTTCCCAAATGACATTCTGCAGATGGTATTGTTTGTAAGAAAACCCACCTCCCTGGATACATTTACAGCACTGGGGTTGATGCCACTGTTCTCATTGGCGATGGCTTTGTGTAGTATGGAGTGTATCATGGCAGAAACTTCTTGGGCTCTGAGGGGCGCAAAGGACTTCAATCTCTTGGGAGAAAGAAGCTCCAAGACTAGGACTTTGCGAATGAATTTCCAGTATGGGCCTTATGGAGATATGGTAACTTTCTGGGGGCTGAAGATATGGTCGTTATCTCCCATGGGAGAGCGGCTTGCAAATATGTGGTCCTGTGTTTTGAGGACCTGTTTAGCCATTTCAGGAGATGATATAATGACTGTTGGGAGGGAACCCAAGTGAATGGTCATAATCGGGCCGTATTTTTGGGCAAGAGAGCAGAAGGATCTGTGAGGAAGACGGGAGATTAAATGAAGGTTACCAATGATGGGTAAGGGTGCTGGTCCAGGGGGCATCTTGGACTTTTTGCTAGGTTTTCCTAGTATAAAGCCTGCGAGGAGAACGATTACAAACATGGAAATCCATGAAATGTTCAGGAATTCCATAGTGAGCACCAAAAAAGTTAATAAAAAACTAAGCTTTCGAGATGTTTTTGTCGAGTGCCTTCGATGTTGATTTATAGAGCAGACTAGGTAGTAGAAAGAAAAATAAGACACTTTTCGTCACGTACCATATAACCGGTGAAAACGGTGCCACGTACCATCTGATCTTGTTCGTCACTGCTATTCCACCAATCAGTGAAGTGCTTCTAGATTTTTAGCATTTTAGGTGTTTCCTATAATTTCGATCCATTTCCCAAACCTTAACCCTTTCCCATATAGTTTATATCCTTTGTCCATCTATAACACCTACCCATTATCATTTCACATTAATCCTCATATACCATCCTCACATTAGTCCAAACCTTAGGACTTCTACTCTAAATCCCTCCATCAATTCTAAAAATTATTCCATCCCTTATAGTATCCAAAGTAAAATATAAAATCACATAATATTTTAGTTAATCACTTAAAATATATTAAAATCAATTCCTTTTAAACTTTATTTCTTATCCATCATTTTATATTAGCATAATCTTTAAGAATTTGGTTCATCTCTCATCCAAACCAATCTTTAGTCTATCCTAAACCATTAATCCTAACCCCAATCTTGGAGTCTTAATATTTTATCCACTATCCAAATCTTAATTCTCTTCTATTTCCAAATCATTCCCAAACCTTTGGGTTTACAGGGCTTATCCCTTTGTTACTCATTCATCCAAACCTCATCCTCCATCAAAAGTTTAAACTTGCCCATTATCCAAATTAATCCACAACCTTAGCCATCCTCAAATCAAATCCAAATATTTGAAAGCTTTAAGTTATCCTTGAACATTAAGTCATTTCATTATAATTTATACACCATCTAAACAAACCTTTATTATCAGATAATCCTACCATCCTCAAAAGAAATCCTTTGATAATTTAAAGATCACCTTTGGATCCCATTTTAATCAAAATCATATATATAACCTTTAACCATCCTTGAGACCCTTAACTATCATGGGGCCCATAATCTAAGCTTTGGAACATTATAATAATATGTAAATTCCAAAATATTAATAAAACCAAAGCATCCGTAGAATCTAACATGTGTGACATAACCATTAATCTAATAAATTAGGAAATCAATCCTTATAATCCACATAGTTCATTCAAACCATTTATGCCCATCTTTGGAAATCATCTTATCTAAATACATACCATATATCAAATACATCCCAAAGCCACTCATAAGATTACCTAAGGATATTATCCATTTGGGTTTTCATATCCTAATTCAACATAACCATCCAAATATAACCATAAAATTAAACCTTGATTCCAAATGACTTCCTCTTTCCCACTCATTTTAATCCCAAACCAATTATATCAAGTCATCTACACCCATTCTCTACCACAACAAGTCTTAACTCAAGGCTAACATGGCTCCTAGCATAAAGAAACTCACTAGATTTTGAAAGTCTAAACCAAATCCCTTCCATAACCAATCCCTTGTAGAATAATTCCCCTTTTTAGGAGAACCATACCAACCCCATCATGATGTTAATGAATTGATGATGACAATATTAAGCAAATTGAATATATTATTAATCTTGATTTTATATCCTTTCTAAACAAGGACACAATCTCATAGAGATGTTCATTAAAATAAATAAAGATGCAATCCTTAAGAAAATCATATTATTACCTATCCAACCTTACTAAAATTGCATACCTTGATCCTCTAGACCAAGACCATAGCCATATTAATCTTTATCTTGACCATAACACCACCTTCTAGATAAAATGGTTGTTCACCATGAAGGGAAAAGATACACATGAAGAACATTTCCAACATAGATCCCAAACCTCCCACCAACATGACATTCAAAATTCACCATCCACTAGCCTAGTCACATCTAGAATAGATACACCTTCTAAGGCTAAATAACACACTTCTGATGAATAATACATCTCCATCCTAATTAACAAACAAACATCTCATATTTCCACTACCAACATAATCATCCTTGGTTCCCATCCTAAGATCAACCTTAATTTCTTAGGTCACACACATCAAAACTAACACATTCTTGAAATGGGATCTTATCAGACAACCAAATCTAGCAGCTTTTAAACACACAAAGTTCAAAATATGATAATATAATTTGTAGTTTTAATAAAATTTGGAAAATAAAATTTCAACCATTTAGGGAGTACAATCGAATACATTATAGAAAAAAAATCCACCAACATAGAATTTTCCCCCTTTCATCCTTAATCTTGTTCTCAATATTGGCCCTAGAAAGATTTTCATCATCCTTAAAATCTCTTCTGCAATCGTTTAAATGAAATATTCAATTTTTATAATTGATTCTTTTAACCATAGATTGATGAAATGGGTACAATTTTCATTTTGAAATATTTTGTTAGGGATTCAAGGGATTCTCAAACCCTTGTTAGAATCTATCTATTTTCAAAACTAGGTTAAAATGTCAAAACCCTGTTTCTTTCTTGAAAAGCAATTCTTCTTGCACTTCCAAGATCTTTTATAATTTCTTAGAGATTTATGTGAAGTCTCTCATTTGCTCTAAATGAAGGCTGTGAACATTTTTTAGCATCCAAAGTGTTTGTGAAAACTTTGTCAAGGGTTGACATAGGTTTTAGAACCAATGTCGAATGCTAAAATACTTTATAAAATGCCTTTTCAAAAAGAAGTTTTCAATGATGTGTCAAATGTTAGCAAGGTTATGACAACCTTCTCAGAGGTTGATGATTAGTTTGAAACCTCGATAGATCTCCAATGCCACCTTCAATAAAATTTTCTTTGAAAGAAAAGAATTAGAAAGTTCTTGAGCCTAAAAGAAACTATGATTCAAGCATTTTTGAAAGGGTTATGAAAGTACAATTAAGGGATGACAAGGTTGTACCAACCTTGTTGGAGGCCAACAAGGTTGTGAAAACCTTTTCAAAGGCCAATGGGGTTGTGAGAATCCTTAGTATTGCCAATGCATTAGAAGTTAACTAGGTTGTGAAAACCTCTTCGAAAGCCAACATCGGTTATGAAACCTCCCAATTTTTTTATTCTTTTGAATTAGAGAAAACTAACTAGTTTGAATATGAAACTCTACTGGAAGTACAAAGCTGTGTCACACTTTTATAAAGGAACTAGCCAATACTGATCTAACTTTTAAACTTGAATTACTAGAAAATGGCATATATGTTTTGAATTTTGAAATTATGTAAACTAATAAAATGTTTATTTTTTAGTATATTTTATGTAACTTGTATTTTTTTGACAAAATTAAAAAATTATGTGAATATAGTTTTTTTTTTATAAATTAACACTATAATTTAGTTGTTGATAAAACGCTGAAAAATGACGTTACATGAGACGTCAAACTTTATATAGTAATTTTTTTTCCTTCAATTTTTTTTGTGTATATTTATAACTTGAAACTTTAGGGCATGGATATATTCTTTTGCAATTTTAATAAATATATATTTTTAAATAAATATTTAAATATGCGTGTATTAAAACACGATTGTTTCCACTCAACGTCAACTTTTATATTTAATATTTATCTAAAATAGAAAAAAAATTATACTATCTTAATCTAGATTCTTTTATTTAGGGCATCATATTTTTTAAATTTTATAAATAATTTTTAGTACTTTTCTTGACATGGTAATCAACCTAATATTTTTGTGTTGATAACCTACTTTTAGTAATAAAATAAAATAAAATATAAATAATAATTGAACTATTAAAATACATATATATTTGAAAACTACACTTATGGATCTACAAAAGGGTATTTTTATATTTTTAAAAAATGTTATTTATATGAGTAGGAATTGTTGAAACATTAAAATTTTCAAATTATTTCATTTTTTTAGTAAATTGGCCACAAAGTGGTGCTACATATGCATTTAGCCAACAACTTTAGTTGGAAAAGTTGTGGACATATTTAACTTATTTAGAACGAATCTTACTAGATCATATGTTTGATGAAAATTGAATTTTAGTTATAAATACTAAAATTCACTTGTGTTGATAAGTTGGTTGAAAGTGTGACACAACTTTGTACTTTTACCCACCAAGCAATTACCAAAATCCAGCAAAAATCAAACTAAACCTTTTTTTTGATGCAAGATTGCTCATGAAATCAAATGCTACTGCATCAGACACATTAGGTAAGAGAAATGTTCCATGAGTGAATAAATAAAAAACATTTGTATAATTTTAGAATAGGAATTCCCCTATTTCCCATGTTTTGAAGCTTTTACCCAAGTAGCTTCATCGACTACTTTGCTCTTCCACTCAGCCAAATATTCTTTATTCTCTTTTCCCCTTGTTCTTTTGATTATATGGGAATATACTATTCTATCTACTTTTTGCCAATTTATTTTCAAGTAGCTATTGTATCCATTCCTATAAATTATGGAAAATTTGAATATGCATTTCCTAGTGCACTTGTTTCCCCTTCATAATACTTATACAAATCAACAACATTGAATATGGGAGATATATATGAACTTGTTGGAAGTTCAGTTTTGTATGCCTTAGATGAAATGTTTCTCAACACTCGACATGTGCCTATATTTTTACTTCAATTTGTTATATATTCCTTGAAGAAACCTTTCTTTCCTTAAATGTGCAAACACCAAATCATCCACTTGAAACTCTTGCTCTCTTCTATTCATATCAACATACTCTTTATATTTTGTGGCACTCTTCTCCAAATTTCCCTTTACTTATCTATGTAATTCATGAAAGTACTCAACAAAATCCTCTACAATAGCACTCTTTCTACCCAATTTGTAAGAAAACCCACCTCACAGGATACATCTACAGAAGTAGGGTTGATACCACTGTTCTCATTGATGATGGCTTTGTGTAGTATGGAGTGTATCATGGCAGAAACTTCGTGGGTCCTCAAGGGCGCAAAGGACTTCAGTCTCTCAGGAGAAAGAAGCTCCAAGACGAGGACTTTGCGCATGGATTTCCAATATGGTCCGATCTGGGGGCTTAGGATATGGTCGTTATCTCCCATTGGAGGGCGGCTTGCAAATATGTGGTCCTGGGTTTTGAGGACTTGTTTAGCCATTTCAGGAGATGATCTGATGACTATTGGGAGATAACCCAATGGACAGTCATAATTGGGCCATATTTTTCGGCAAGAGAGCAGACGGATTTGTGAGGTAGATGGGACATTAAATGAAGGTTGCCAATGATGGTTAAGGGTACTGGTCCAGGGGGCATCTTGGACTTTTTGCGAGGTTTTCCAAGCAGAAAGCCTGCGAGGAGAACGATTATAAACATGGAAATCCATGAAATGTTCAGGAATTCCATAGCGAGCTCCAAAAAAGTCAATACTCAATAAAAAACAAGCTTTCGAGATCTTTTTGACTAGTGCCTTCGATGTTGATTTATAGAGCAGAGTCCCTACTAGAAAGAAGATCGAATTTAAAATGTGATGTTTTCACGGGTTTAAATTGTGCTACGTACCATCAAACCTTTTTCCTGGGTGCTATTCAACAAAATTATTGTACTTTCGATGTAGCCTATCTCATTTATTTGTAAAGAAGAGTAGCAGAAAGAGAATTGAATTTGTCCACCTGTCTGAAACAGCCAAAAAAAGAAGATTCTTTTCGTCACGTACCATCTAACCGGTGCAAACGGTGCCACGTACCATCTGATCTTGTTCGTCATGCTATTCAACCAAAGGGCTTACAATTTTTTTCCGAATATTTCGAATGTTGATCAATTTCCCAATCTCTTTCCATATAGTTTATATCCTTTGTCCATCTAAATCCATAATCTATAATAGCTACCCATTATCATTTCACGTTAATCCTCATATACCATCCTCACATTAGTCCAAGCCTTAGGACTTCTACTCTAAATCCCTCCATCAATTCTAAACTTTATTCCATTCCATATAGTATGCAAAGTAAAATATAAAATCACATAATATTTTAGTTAATTACTTAAATAATATTAAAATAATTCCTTTCTAAAGTTTATTTCTTATTCATCATTTCATAGTAGTATAATCTTTAAGAATTTGGTTCATCTCTCATCCAAATCAATCTTTAGTCTATCCTAAACCATTAATCCTAACCCCAATCTTGAAGTCTTAGTATTTTATCCACTATCCAAATCTTAATTCTCTTCTATTTCCAAATCATTCCCAAACCTTTGGATTTGTGGGGCTTATCCCTTTGTTACTCATACATCCAAATCTTGTCCTCCATCAAAAGTTTAAACTTGCCCATTATCCAAATTAATCCACAACCTTAGCCATACTCGAATCAAATCCAACTGTTTGAAAGCCTTAAGTTATCCTTGAACATTAAGTCATTTCATTATAATTTTTACACCATCTAAACAAATTTTTATTATCAAATGATCCTACCATCCTCAAAAGAAACCCTTTGATAATTTAAAGATCGCCTCTAGATCCCATTTTAATCAAAATCATATGTAACCTTTAACCATCCTTGAGACCCTTAACTATCATAGGGCCCATAATCTAAGCTTTGGAAAACTATAATAATATATAAATTCCAAAATATTAATAAAACCAAAGCATTTGTAGGATCCAACATGTGTGACATAATGGTGTATGGTGAACCAAAGCTTGCTTGCACAATCTTTTAGAGACCTTTTCACTGTCTCCTTCTCGGAACCTGCTACCAATGGGTTCTTGTTGGGCTTGGATGATTAACCAAGTCCTGCTCCAACTCTTCTTCAAGAGTTTTCCACTTGTACTTAACTTAGGTAGACCAAAACCATTTGAAATTGCAATCTTCTTCCCAACACCTAGAAGGATCTAAGTGCCAACTTCATTACCAAACTTGAACTACTTGCAGGGGAGCTAGAGGTACTATCATCATGCTTCTCACATCCAAATAGGTCCATCTTGCTTAGTGTTCAATCTTCAAACTACCCGTTTTCAAGTATTTGCCTTGGTGAGGCCTATTTCCTAGTAGCCCTTACTAGTCACTCTTTGGCTTTTCTTGCTTAAATTTGTCAAACAACCTAGCAAATAAATCTCACTTCCAGGTACCCTTTTCAGTCCTTTAAATGTTTCACAGGGTGTCAGACCCCTATATCATCTGTACAGTGGATTCCTATAATCTAGGGTAGAAAGGGCTAATTGACCTAATTCATAGGGTTTCAAGGATTTCTTGCTGATTCCTCACACCAGTGGTTTGTTCAAGCCTCAATCCTTTTCAACATTTCAAAATGTGACTAAGACCTACCTGAAACGATACTGTTTCCATACAGTAGTTCCTTCCCCTGCCTAAGTTCTCAACTTTTCTCTATCAAACTCCTAACCAAGCAGTCCTAGCTCGCATAGGGTTTGAGATTACAAATATTTGCTTGGCTCTTTGGAACTCCTACTTCTAAATATGTACAAAAGACTGACTCCCCTATCATTTCCATCCAATCTCTGGGAAACCCCGTGGTTAGATTTCATGGGGGAGCCATTTAAAAACTTGACTGCTCAAAAGAAGACAACAAATACCCCAAACTCTGCTTTATTCACACAAGACACCTAAACTAAATCAAATGAACCTATTTACAAAAGAAAGAATGCTAAAATTTGTTGTGTAAACTCAGATCCAATGCCAAATCAGTGCATATAAACGATTAGATATCACTGTCACATCAAAGCACATGGGATACACAGAAAATACAGAGATCCTCTATTTCTTTCAAACCAAAATTTTATTACAAAGCATTCTAACTGCTCTCTAAGAGCCACCACATCTATTTTTAAGCCTTTACCATGTTTCAAGGAAAGTTGCTCGACTCCACATCCCTGATTTCAAGGAAATCCAATATAACTAAGTTGCATGCAATCACACAAAATGTTGCCATGCAATTTTACAACTTTTGCAACTTCCATCATTGTGTCATGATCCTAAATCTTAGGACCTCTAACACCTTGATCTCGAGCCAACAACTCCCTTAACTGTCTCTTGGCACCTTTTAACAATGACCATGTGGTTATAACTCATTTAATGCTTTATATTCTAACATATGCTGTCCAAAGCTAAATAAAGCAACATTTAACAACATTGAATAAACTAGGATGTCCTAAGTCCTAGTGACTAACTCATCACACAAACAAGACCTTCTAAGGTCCAAACTAAACACACAAACACCCTGACTTGGCTAAGGTCAGGTACAAGCCAAAATTGATGACAAACAACTTGGAGGTTAGCCTAGGTGCTCCTACACCATCCTCCCCAAAACAAAAGATTTCAATCCACCCTTAGATTGAGCAAGTTGGGATCAATTCCCAACTTCTTGAACTCTGACTCCTTGATCCACACTGCATCTGCATAAGGTTGATCATGTCTTTTAATTAGCTATTCTTTCTACTCCTTGGTTCTAGTTCTCTTATAGACCCTGGTATCCAAAATCTTGTCACCTTGTTTGATTGTAGTGGAGGGAAATTTGAGTTCTTCCACATCTTGGATGACTTCATGAAGAGTTTGATCCATGTTTGGTGGTGGTCCTCTGTAATGAACTAGATCTGCAATGTTAAAAACAGGGCACAGTCCACTATCATCTGGTAGCTGCACCTTAAATGCATTATTTCCATATTTCTCCAAGATAGGACAAGGACCTATCCTCTTCATTTTCAACTTATGAGGAACTCTTTTCTGCAGTCTAGACTTGTTCAAATGCACCATTACTAAGTCTCCAACATTGAATTGAACTTGTTTCCTATGCTCATCCACCTTAGTCTTATGCTTCATGGTGTTTTTTGCCAATGGTTTTTTTACTGTCTCATGAATCTCCTGCATTGCATAGGAAAAGTCATCAACATATCCACTTCCCTTGACTCCATCCTTCAACTCTCTCAACTCATAAACACCTCTAGGGTGCAGTCCATAGACAATTTCAAAGGGACTCTTCCTTGTTGATCTGTTGACAGTATCATTATAGGCATATTCAGCTTGCCCAATCAACTGATCCCATTGTTGACCATACTCCTTGGTCAAGCATCTTAAGAGATTTCCAAGTGTCCTATTTACAACTTCAGTCTGACCATCAGTTTGGGGATGGTATGCAGATCCAAAGGATAAATTAATGCCCATTCTTTGCCAAAGAGTCTTCCAAAAATGACTCATAAACTTAGTGTCTCTGTCTGATACAATGTTGATTGGTAATCCATGAATCCTTACTATCTCTTTGAAGAAAAGAGAGGCTATTTGACTGGCATCATTGGTTGTTTTGCATGGCACAAAGTGAGCCATTTTGCTAAATCTATCCACAACTGGACATAAACACTGTCCATGCCTTGCCTTGTCTTGGGTAACCCAACTACAAAGTCCATACTCAAGCATTCCCATGGCCTAGTAGGGATAGGTAGTGGTTGGTATAGGCCTGCATTTGAAGAAGTGCCCTTGGCCTTTTGACACACTACACAACTCTCTACATACCTCCTGACATCTAGGTTCATTATTGGCCAATAGTAAAACCTTTGAACAAGTTCTTGAGTTTTGGTGATCCCAAAATGACCACTCAATGCACCATTATGCTTTTCTTGTATCAAGTTCTCTCTAATGGAGCCTCTAGGAACACATAGCTGATTTCCTTTAAACAAAAGATCACTTTGCAAAGTATATTCAGCATATTTACTGTGAAAATGATTCTTGTATTCAGCACATACCTTATAAATATCTGCAAAATCTTCATCATCTGCATATAGATCCTTGAAATGAGCTATCCCCATGCTCTTCAACTAAATTTCCTGAATTGTGAGGACTCTTCTGCTCAAAGAATTTGCCACTTTGTTGAGAGCTCCTTTCTTATGCTTGATATTGAAGGTGTATGCTTGCAAGTACTCCACCCATTTCATGTGCCTGTGACTCAACTTCTCTTGTGAATTCAAGAAACTGAGTGCTTGGTTGTCTGAATACACTATGAATTCCTTGGGAAGCAAGTAGTGCCTCCACTTCCTTAAAGCCTGGACCAATGCATACATTTCAAGGTCATAAGAAGAATACTTCTTCTTGGCTTCACTTAACTTCTCTAAATGAAAAGCCACCGGTCTGCCCTCTTGACTGAGAACAACTCCAATAGCCACATTGCTTGCATCACATTCAATGGTGAATAGGTTCTCAAAGCTTGGTAACACCAAAATAGGTTGGGTAGCTATCTTTTCCTTCAGCAACTCAAAACTTTTGTTAGCTTACTCATTCCATACAAACTTGGTCTTCATTCCTCCTTTTATGGTATCCAACATAGGAGCACAGATAGCACTAAACTGTCTTATGAATTTCCTATAGTATTGAGCAAGACCATGGAAGCTTCTTACCTCTGTTGCTGTATTTGAAGTAGGCCAATTGAGGATGGCTTCTACTTTGCTGCTGTCCATCTTCAAGTTGCCATGTGATAGCACAAATCCAAGGTACACCAACTCTGTTTTGATGAACTCACACTTTTCCAAATTGATCATCAGCTTCTCCTCCTGCAGCCTCTTGAAAATCAACTCTATCTGTTGGAGGTGCTCTTCTCTTGTTCTGCTATAGATTAGTATATCATCAAGATACACCACTACAAATTTGCCAATGTAGTCTTTGAGGATTTCATTCATGAGTCTCATGAATGTGGAGGGGGCATTAGATAATCCAAATGGCATAACTAGCCACTCATAGAGACCCTCATTGGTTTTGAAAGCTATTTTCCACTCATCCCTCATGTATCCTAATTTGGTGATAACCACTCTTTAAATCTATCTTGGTATAGTACCTAGCTTCACCTAGACAATCCATGAGATCTTCAATCCTAGGGATAGGGAACCTATACCTGATGGTTATCTTGTTTATTGCCCTGGAATCAGTACAAAGCCTCCATTCTCCTCCCTTTTTAGGTGCTAAGACAGTGGGTACTGCACATGGACTAATGCTTTTCCTAATGAGACCTTGGTTTAGAAGTTCTTGAATCTGCCTAGCTATTTCCTCATTTTGTTGAGGTGTCATCTTGTAAGTTGCTTTGTTTGGAAGGGTAGCTCCTGGTATCAAGTCTATCCTATGACTTATGGCTCTTTTAGAAGGTAATGTTGCTGGTTGACCACTACTTACAATACCTTCATAGGTCTGCAACAATTTCTATATCTCCTTGGGTAGCTCTGGTTTTTCAGCTGCTTTCTCTTTTCTCACCTCTCTTGGCTTGATCATCACTGCATAGCCAACTCCTTCTCCTTCTTCCAAGGCTTCAAGAACTCTTTTTCACCCACCATGAGCAGTTTAGAACCTGTTGTCTGCACCTCTGTATCTTCTAGCAAAGACTGAATTTTGAAGGTTACCTTGTCTTTCTTGAAAGTATATGAGTTCTTTGCTCCATCATGCACAGCTTGGCGGTCAAATTGCCATGGCCTACCTAGGAGCAAGTGACATGCATCCATAGGTAACACATCACACAAAACTTTGTCCTTGTACCTACCAATTGAGAACTCCACCCATGCTTGTTCATTCACCAAGACATGCTGACCTTTATTGAGCCATGTGACCTTGTAAGGATTGTTGTGGGGTATCCTTGTCAACTTCAGCTTGCTGACTGCCTCCTTTGACACAATATTGTAAGTAGAACTTGAGTCAATGATGACTCTACACACTTTCCCCATCATCTTGCACTTTATCCTAAACAAGGACCTCCTTTGGCTTGGTTCTTCTTTCACCGGTTCCTTGATCAAAGTTCTCCTCATCATGAGGTTCTCACCTTCCTCTGAATTCAATGGTACTTCAGGATGTTTATCTGCTACAGTTGCCTCATCATGAACTAGGTTAGTTCTCTTGTCACCTCCATGAGAAGTACTACCTTTCTCTGGACATCTATAGGCCGGGTGTCCCAATTGATTGCAGTGGTAGCATTTCATATTGGTAAAGTAGTTACCTCTTCCTTGTCCACACTTCCTCTGGAGCTGGAGCCTCTTCCTCTACCACCTCTACTAGAGCTTCCTTCTTGCTGCTCAGAGTATCTGAATTCTCCTTGGGCTCTTGGTTCTGAACTCCTTCCACTATAACCACCTCTTTGTCCTCTACTGACTTTCCCTTTACCTCTACTTTTGGGGTTTTGCTTTTGTTTCTTTTTGCCCTTCTCCTTTATCTTTAAGGCCATTTGATAGTATTGGCGGACTATTTTGAAGTTCACTAGGCTCGTGTCTTCTTGAATAGACCATTTAAGCCCATTTAAGTACCTTGCTAGCTTGATGCTTTCATCTTCAACCAAATGATGATCTAAGGCATAATTTTTTCAAACTCCTTAGTGTATGTTTGGACATCCATATCCTTTTGCTTAAGATTGTGTCTTCTCCTATGCAACTGAACTTCATAATCATCAGGTAGATAGGTATGCCTTATCTTAGTTACCATTCCTCTCCATGAAACTATGGGACCTTTGCCTTCTTTCTCTCTTTTAGCTTGTACAAATTTCCACCATGTGAGAGTTGCTCCTCTCAACCTTGACTTGGCCACTTTT
This sequence comes from Sequoia sempervirens, assembly GCA_007258455.2. Lineage (NCBI taxonomy): Eukaryota > Viridiplantae > Streptophyta > Pinopsida > Cupressales > Cupressaceae > Sequoia > Sequoia sempervirens. The sequence goes on along the minus strand of VDFB02004152.1, from coordinate 14,164 downwards.
ACCTTTTGGGCCTTTGTTATACCATCACATTCAAAGTGATTCTCAATGCTCTCAATCCAATCCACAACTGAATTAGGGTCCATTTGTCCACTAAATAGTGGCACACCTTCCAATGCTTTACCACTTAAGGCCTGCAGTGCCTTCAGGAAGGGTTCTTCAGCAAGAACAGGATCAGGCTTTGGAGCTTCCTTCTCCAAGTCCTCTTCTTTTTCCTTTGCTTCCTACTCTTCATTCTGCTCTATCTTGTCCTTCACTTTATCTGCTGTCTCATGGAATTCATCCAAGAGCTTCTCCACTTGAGACAACCTTTCTCCTAGCAGCCAGTTGTCTTCCTCTTGCTCTTCTACTTTTTTAGCTAACTCTGCATTAGTCACCATGGTTCTTTCCTCTGGTGTGTTCTCTCCTACTGACTCAGTGGGCTGCAACATCAATCACAAGCCTTGAATCCAATGTTGCTCTGATACCAATATGGTGTATGGTGAACCAAAGCTTGCTTGCACAATCTTTTAGAGACCTTTTCACTGTCTCCTTCTCAGAACCTGCTACCAATGGGTTCTTGTTGGGCTTGGATGATTAACCAAGTCCTGCTTCAACTCTTCTTCAAGAGTTTTCCACTTGTACTTAACTTAGGTAGACCAACACCATTTGAAATTGCAATCTTCTTCCCAACACCTAGAAGGATCTAAGTGCCAACTTCATTACCAAACTTGAACTACTTGTAGGGGAGATAGAGGTACTATCATTGTGCTTCTCACATCCAAATAGGTCCATCTTGCTTAGTGTTCAATCTTCAAACTACCCGTTTTCAAGTATTTGCCTTGGTGAGGCCTATTTCCTAGTAGCCCTTACCAGTCACTCTTTGAATTTTCTTGCTTAAATTTGTCAAACAACCTAGCAAATAAATCTCACTTCCAAGTACCCTTTTCAGTCCTTTAAATGTTTCACAGGGTGTCAGACCCTTGTATCATCCGTACAGTGGATTCCTATAATCTAGGGTAGAAAGGGCTAATTGACCTAATTCATAGGGTTTCAAGGATATCTTGCTGATTCCTCACACCAGTGGTTTGTTCAAGCCTCAATCCTTTTCAACATGTCAAAATGTGACTAAGACCTACCTGAAACTGTACTATTTCTGTACAGTAGTTCCTTCCCCTGCCTAAGTTCTCAACTTTTCTCTATCAAACTCCTAACCGGGCAGTCCTAGCTCGCCTAGGGTTTGAGATTACAGATATTTTCTTGGATCTTTGGAACTCCTACTTCTAAATATGTACAAAAGACTGGCTCCCCTATCATTTCCATCCAATCTCTGGGAAACCCCATGGTTAGATTTCATGGGGGAGCCATTTAAAAACTTGACTGCTCAAAAGAAGACAACAAACACCCTAAACTCTGCTTTATTCACACAAGACACCTAAACTAAATCAAATGAACCTATTTACAAAAGAAAGAATGCTAAAATTTGTTGTGTAAACTCAGATCCAATGCCAAATTAGTGCATATAAACCATTAGATATCACTGTCACATCAAAGCACATGGGATACATAGAAAATGCAGAGATCCTCTATTTCTTTCAAACCAAAATTTTATTACAAAGCATTCTAACTGCTCTCTACGAGCCACCACATCTATTTTTAAGCCTTTAATATGTTTCAAGGAAAGTTTTTTGACTCCACATCCCTGATTTCAAGGAAATCCAATATAACTAAGTTGCATGCAATCACACAAAATGTTGCCATGCAATTTTACAACAACTTTTGCAACTTCCATCATTGTGTCATGATCCTAAATCTTAAGACCTCTAACACCTTGATCTCGAGCCAACAACTCCCTTAACTGTCTCTTGGCACCTTCTAACAACGACCATGTGGTTAGAACTCATTTAATGCTTTATATTCTAACATATGCTGTCCAAAGCTAAATAAAGCAACATTTAACAACATTGAATAAACTAGAATGTCCTAAGTCCTAGTGACTAACTCATCACACAAACAAGACCTTCTAAGGTCCAAACTAAACACACAAACACCCTAACTTGGCTAAGGTCAGGTACAAGCCAAAATTGATGACAAACAACTTGGAGGTTAGCCTAGGTTCTCCTGCACCACATAATCATTAATCTAAGCTTAGGATATCAATCCTTATAATCCACATAGTTCATCCCAACCATTTATGCCCATCTTTGGAAATCATCCTAGATCTATCCATACCATACATCAAATACACCCTAAGCCACTCATAAGATTACCTAACTTGGATATTATCCATTTGGGTTTTGATATCCCACTTCAACATATTCATCCAAATATAACAATAACATTAAACCTTTGATTCCAAATGACTTCCTCTTTGCCACTTATTTTAATCCCAAACCAATCACATCAAGTTATCCACACCCATCGTTTACCACAACAAGTCTTAACTCAAGGCTAATGACTCATATCATAAGGAAAATCACTAGATTTGGAAAGCCTAAACTAAATCCCTTTCATAATCAATCCCTTGTAGAATGATTCCCTTGTTAGAAGAACCATACCAACCCCATCATGATGTTAATGAAATTGATGATGACAATCTTAAGAAAATTGAATGTATTATTAATCTCGATTTCATATCCATTCTAAACAAGTACACAATCTCATGTAGAGATTTTCATTAAAATAAATAAAGATACAATCCTTAAGAAAATCATATTATGACCTATCCAACCTTAATAAATATGTGTACTTTGATCCTCTAGACCAAGACCATAGCCATGCTAATCTTCATCTGGATCATAACACCACCTCCTAGATAAAACAGTTATTCACCATTAAGGGAAAAGATACACATGAAGAGAATTTGGAACATAGATCCCAAACCTCCCATCAACATGACATTCAAAATTCACCATCCACTAGCCTAGTCACATCTAGCATAAACACACCTTCTAAGGCTAAACAACACATTTCTCAAGAATAACACATCTCCATCCTAATTAACCAACAAACATCTCGTATTTCCACTACCAACACAATCATCCCTGGTTCCTCTCATAAGATCAACCTCAACTCCTTGGGTCACACACATCAAAACTAATACATTCTTGAAATGGGGTCTTATTTTAAACAACCAAATCTAGCTCAGCTAAACACACAAAGTTCAAAATATTACAATATAATTTATAGTTTTATTCAAATTTAGAAAATAAAATTACAACCATTTAGGGAGTACGATCAAATGCATTATAGAAAAAAATTATCTACCAACATAGAATTTTCTCCCTTTCATCCTTAATCTTGTTCTCAATATTGTTGCTAGAAAGCTTTTCGTCATCCTTAAAATCTCTTCTACAATCGGGTACATGAAATATTCAATTTATATAATTGATTCTTTTAGCCATAGATTGATGAAATGAGTACAATTATCAATTCAAAATATTTTGCTAGAGATTCTAGGGGTTCTTAGAACCTTGTTAGAATCCAACAGTGGTTTAAAAAGTAGGTTAAAATGTCAAAAACCAGATTCTTTCTTGAAAAATAATTCTTCTTGCACTTCCAACATCCTTTATAATTTCTCAGAGATTTCTGTGAAATATCTCCTTTTCTCAAAATGAAGGTTGTGAATAGGTTTTTAGCATCCAATGGATTTGTGACAACTTTTTCGAGGGCTAACATAGGTTTTAGAAGGTCAATGCCAAATGCTAAAATACTTTATAAAAAATTATTTCAAAAAGAAGTTTTCAATGATGTGTCAAGTGTCGACAAGGTTGTGACCACCTTCTAGGAGGCTAATGATTATTTTGAAACCTCAATAGATCTCCAATACCACCTTCAATAAAGTTTTCTTTGAAAGAAAAGAGTTAGAAAGTTAGGTTGAGCCTAAAAGAAACTTTGATGCAAGCATTTTTGAAAGGGTTATGAAAGTATAGTCAAGGGATGACAAGGTTGTAACAACATTTTTGGAGGCCAATGAGGTTGTGAAAACTTCTTCAAAGGCCAATGGGGTTGTGAGAATCCTTAGTTTTGCCAATGCATTAGAAGTTGACTAGGTTGTGAAAACTCTTCGAAATCCAACATCAGTTATGAAACCTCCCAAAATTTTTGATTCTTTTGAATTGGAGAAAACTAACTAGTTTGAATATGAAACTCTACCAAGCACCTACAAAAATCCAATAAAATTTCAACAAAACCAACAAAAACCAAACTAAACTTTTTTTTTTTTTTTTAATGCAGGATTGCTCATGAAATCAAATGCTACTACATCAAACACACTAGGTAAGAGAAATGTTCCATGAGTGAATAAATCATAAAAATTAATAGTTCCTCTATTTCCCAAGTTTTGAAGCTTTTACCCAAGTAGCTTCATTGATTGATTTTTTCTTCCACTCGACCAAATATTGTTTATACTCTTTTCCCCTTTTCTTTTGATTACTTGGGAATCTACTATTCTATCTACTTTTTCTAATTTTTTTCAAGTAAAGATTGTATCCATTCCTATAAATTATGGAAAATTTGAATATGCATTTCCTATCACACACTTGTTTCCCCTTCATAGTACTTATAAAAATCAATGACATTAAATATAAGAGATATATATAAACTTGTTGGAAGTTCAATTTTGTATGCATTAGATGAAATGTTTCTTAACATTCAACATAGGCGTAATATATTGTTACTTCAATTTTTTATATGTTCGTTGAGATAACCTTTCTTTTCTCATATGTGCAAACACTAAATCGCCCACTTCTTGCTCTCTTTTATTCATATCAACATAGTCTTTATATTTTGTGGCACTCTTCTCTAAATTTCCCTTTACTTGTCTATGTAATTCATGAAGGTACTCAACAAAATCCTCTACAATAGCACTCTTTCTACCCAAATTTGTAAGAAAACTCACCTCCCTTGATACATCGATAGAAGTGGGGTTGATGCCACCGTTCTCATTGGCGATGGATTTGTGCAGTATGGAGTGTATCATGGTAGGAACTTCTTGGGCCCTCAATGGCACAAAGGACTTTAGTCTCTTAGGAGAAAGAAGCTCCAAGATGAGGGCTTTGTGCATGAATTTCCATTATGGGCCATATGGAGATACTGAAACTTTATGGGGGCTTAGGATATGGTTGTTATCTCTCGTGGGAGGGCGACTTGGAAATATGTGGTCCTGTGTTTTGAGGACATGTTTAGCCATTTCAGGGGATGGTATTATGACTGTTGGAGAGAACCCAAGTGGACGGTCATAATTGGGCCATATTTTTGGGAAAGACAACAAAAAGATGTGTGAGAAAGATGGGACATGTTGTGCATGTTTTGCACACACGCCTCACAGTGGGCAAGGACCTCCTCTTTTCGCTCCCGATAGGCTGCTTTGCTCCTGTCTTGTCTTGCGTGCCCCATTTTTCAAGCCCAAATTGGTCATGTTCCTTCAAACGATCAAATTCCCCTGACCAAATTCACCTAATTGGGGTATTCAAATCCGGGGAGAAACAAAGTCCCCCTTCCCTTTTCTTCCTTTTGCCTTGTTCCTGTTGACTTGGTCCTTGATCGCTTGATTCACTTTCTTCTACATTTTTTACTTTGGGGACAAGTTTCTTGTGGATTTGGGATGTTTTTGTGGTGCTTAAGTGAACTTCCAACATTTCGTTAAGTTTCGGGGGTTTCAGAAATTTTCTTCCAGAACTTCATCCCTCTTTGGTTGTTTTGAACATCTGTCAGCCCCTAGCGACCCGGCCTTCAGAACCCGACCCCTCTGTGGCCGTTTCTGGGACTCCATCCCTCCATGGCCTTTTTGAACATCCACCAGCCCCAGGTGACCCGCGCTCCGGAATCTAACCCCTCTGAGGTTGTTTCCGGAACTCCGTCCCTCTTTGGTTGTTTTGAACTTCCATGGACTCTTGGTGGTTCGCCTTCTACATTTTTGACTTTGGGGACAAGTTTTTTGTGGATTTGGGATGTTCTTGTGGTGCCTAAGTGAACTGCCAATGTTTCGTTAAGTTTCGGGGGTTTCAAAAATTTCCTTCCAGAGCTTCGTCCCTCTTTGGTTGTTTTGAACATCCGCTGACCCCTGGCAACCCAACCTCTGGAAGCTGGCCCCTCTGTGGCTATTTCTGAGACTCCATCCCTTCTTGTCCGTTTTGAACATCCACCAACCCCCAGCGACCTAGCCTCCAAAACCTAGCCCCTCCATGGTCGTTTCTGGAACTCCATCCCTCTTTGGCTGTTTTGAACTTCTATGGACCCCTAGTGGCCCGCCTTCTACATTTTTTACTTTGGGGACAAGTTTCTTGTGGATTTAGGATGTTTTTGTGGTGCCTAAGTGAACTGCCAATGTTTCGTTAAGTTTCAGGGGTTTTGAAAATTTCCTTCTGGAACTCTGTCCTTCTTTAGCTGTTTTGAACATCCATCGGTCCCCGGCGACCCGGCCCATGGAACCCAGCCCCTTCGTGGCCGTTTCCGGGACTCCATCCCTTCGTGGTCGTTTTGAACATCCATCGGCCCCTGGTGACCTGGCCTCCGAAACTTGCCCCTCTGTGGCCGTTTCCGAAACTTCGTCCCTCTTTGGCTTTTTTGAACTTCCGTGGTCCCCCGTTGGTCTGGGCCTTCTACATTTTTTACTTTGGGGACAAGTTTCTTTTGGATTTGGGATGTTTTTGTGGTGCTTAAGTGAACTACCAATGTTTCGTTAAGTTTCGAGGGTTTCAAAAATTTCCTTCTGAAACTCTGTCCCTCTTTGGCTATTTTGAACATCCGCCGGCCCCCAATGACCTGGCCTCTGGAACCTGACCCCTTTGTGGCCGTTTCCGCAACTCCATCCCTTTTTGGCTGTTTTGAACATCTGTCGGCCCCCAATGACCTGGCCTCTAGAACTCGGCCCCTCCGTGGCCGTTTATGGGACTCTGACCCTTTGTGGTCGTTTTGAACATCTGTTGGCCCCTGGCAACCCAGCCTCTGAAACTTGACTGCTTTGTCGCCGTCCAAGACTTTCCTTCTAAGCCGTCGTGTGCTCATTGCCATTTCAAAGGGCGGTGACCCTCCGACTTTCCCTTTCCAAGCTTCTGCTTTTTTTAAACGAGTCCAATCTTGAGGAAGTTTGTCTTGGTGCTCTTTCTTCCCCTTTTCCCATGCGCTATAATTGAAAATTCTTGGTTTTGCTAAGTTTTGTGAGCTTCGAAAACTTCCCTTCTGGTTTGCTGTCCCTTGTTCACTGCCCACCCCCTTGGGCTCGCATTAATGTTTATTGTCCAAATGAGCTCCAAATATGAATATTATGATCTTTTGATGATGCATGGATGGATCTAACAAGGATTTTGCAAGATTTGACTAACGTTTTCCTTGATTTGTGTATGAAAGCACTTACAACACTTCATGTATGCAGGATTCAAGAAGCCTACTGTGGGTCCGTCAGGGAGACCCATTAAGAAAGCTGAACAAGGAATGCGCATAGCTCTTGTCACCATTCATTTCATGTTTGCCTCTCCCCCTAGCACCCACCAATAGGGTCAGCGTTAGAAGAATCCATGCGCCTAGGAAGTCAATGACAAAAATGCAAGGGGGTGGCCTTGAAGAAGGCATGAGGGAGTTATCTGCCCAAATAAGTGGCAACCAATCAATTGATGCCAATCGTCGATGGACTCATTTGATCCAATGAAGAATGTTGCAAATACATCAGCAAAGGCAACTTTCAGGCAGTTTCAACTACAGTGAAAAGGGCAATCAGCTAAATGACGAAATTGCTACAGCACCTGAGCAATAGATGACAAAATAGAGAAAAGAAAAGGGATGCATTTTTAATTACTAGATAATGGGGGGTGGGTGAAACCCTAATGTAAATCAAATCTGGGACACTCATTGTGAATTAATCCTAGCCATTCATTTGGGCTTTGGAAAACTATAAATAGGGGCTTGCCCCTCATTTGTAAAGGGTTGGAGAACTAATGTAGAGACATTCTACAGTAATAGAAAGCAGCATTGCATGATTTATGGGTGTTCCTTTTGAGTTTGCTCTTTATGTATGCATAGTTCAACTTCCCTATTAGTTTGGGTGTTAGTTTCTTGAATGGAAGTGGTGATGGTGATTGTTGTTTCAGTATTTGATGAATTTCCAGCTCATGCTTTTTGTGGTTCATTAATGATGAGTCACTTTGCAAAGCTAGTTTGAGCTCTTTACTTCATTGTTGCAACTTAGTTCAATTACATGTGCATGATGTGTGTGTGTAATCTGAAAATCTATAGTCCTTAGAAGATTGCACTAGTTTTGTGTAGCTATAGGTTCTCTTGGTCAAGGAAAACTTAGTTTTAGGGAGTTTTTCTATTGTAGCAGCCTCCATGATCACTGTTCATTCGTAGTTTCAGATCCAGGAACCTTCTCTCTTCCCTACTCTTTTTCATTTTTTTTAATGAGTGACCTATGCTAAGGTTCATTGCACATTGTAAAGCCAAATCCAATGATGAAATGGAGTTCAAGACTGTTGTTTAAACCTGTAGCAAACACACAACTCTCCCATCCTAAGAACTTCATTTGTAGATCCAACTTCCCATGCTTTGTAACTCATCTGTAAGTCCGCCTTGTGATTCCAGCAAATCACATAACATCAACTGATATATTCCAAGCACTGTCAAGACCTACATTAGAGACATTGGGATAGTGTTCTACAATCTGATTGTGGAAGATTTTCTTTCAAGAGAGGTGATGCATCTATGCATTACCTGTGTTGAGAAGTGCATAAAAAAAACATCAATAGGACATTGAATGAAGGTTGCTGATGATGGGTAAGGGTGCTGGTCCAGGGGGTATCTTAGAATTTTTGCTAGGTTTTCCTAGTAGAAACCCTGTGAGGAGAACAATTATAAAAATGGAAATCCATGAAATGATAAAGAATTCCATAGTGAGCTCCAAAAAAGTTAATACTCAATAAAAAACAAGATTTCAAGATCTTTTTGTCTAGTGCCTTCGATGTTGATTTACAGAGCAAAGTAGCAGAAAGAAGATCGAATTTAAAATGTTGATGTTTTCATGAGTTTAACTTTTTTCATAAATATTTAATTGATTTAATTTATCCATCCTTAAGTCCTTTATTTTTAATACCTTAATTTATCAAGAGGTACTACAAGGTACATAATATTATCACAACTTTATTTTTAATACCTACAATGATCCTTATCTTATTTTGTATTCTATTAGGTTAATTTTAGAGGGCTTACCTTCTAGTGCACTCATAGGTTTTCATCACTAGTCTCCATTATGTTGCTCTTTTTATTTTCCAATTTAATAGGATTAGATCTAGCTACCCTTTAGAATTTTTAAAAAGTCATTTATAGGGACATCATGCCTTAGTCTAAAATCCTTTCTCAAGGACTAGAGCATTGCATAGGACTAAGGAAATGGTAAATCTTATTGGTAGCTATATAGATCATTAGTGAGGGTGGTCCTTGGAATATAATCTCGAAGAATTGAGGGTAGATTCCCTATCTATCTAAGGCTAACCCTAAAGCTATTTATAATGTGGGAGGTGTGAAAAGAAATAGAGGTTGCTTGGCTAGGCATATAGGTTACTTAGATACAAAGGCCTTTTGATTAGTCACTCTTTTTTAATTTTTAGAAAGGAATTCACAAGGAAATCATTGCTTGGAGGGTGAAGCCACAATAGTGGTTTACAATTTTATGGAGGAAGGAAAGTTGAGAAAAAATGACCCCATGGCAAATTTTTTGATTCTGGGGGTTCGTACGAACTTGAAGGTTCGCACGAACCAAAAATGGGTTTGCTCAAACTAGGGTTCGAGCGAACCCATTCAATGCTTTTGCCACCCAAAAAGTAATCAAAATACATGTAATCAAGGTGGTTCGCTCGAACACCTAGGGGTTCGTTTGAACCCCCCTAAATCCTGATTCTCCCCCTTAGACACAAACAAAACCTAATTTTTTACGCTTCAAAAATGAAGGTTTCATTATGTATTTGTTTCTTTAGTTTTATTAAACATAGGTTTTTCATCAAAAATGAAGGTCTGCTCTCATTACGAAAATAACAGACATTTCATTTTTTTTAAAATATGAGTGCACTAGATATTGGAAGTCCCTTTTGATCCAACAAAAATTGAATTTTTATATAAAAAATTACTAATATACCTACCGGCTTATGTTTTGAATTGGTAATTACATTTGATCAAACTTGATTAAAGAAAAATATTCAATAAAAAAAACTATCTAACTGCCGGAAAGACTAGGATATTGAGCTAAAACCTGAAAATTGAAAGAATTCTCAGATTTTATCCTTAATGAAAAGAAGTTATAATGCTATAATGGTGTGCATCACTTTAAAATGTTGTTTTCCCTCAAAACCGTATTGCGGGAGATTGAAAAGAAGTGCAATTTGATTCCAAAAATTTGAAAAAAATATTTTTAGAATCTACAGAAAAAATGTGATGAGACTTTAGTTTTCATCATCTTCAAATTCCTCATGGTTTAGCTACTATAGGTGCCCGAATGTGAATATTTAGTTAAAAATAATAATTTCAGTGTCCAATTTGGCCAAAAATTGTAAACCACTATTGTGGGATCACCCTGGATAGGGATGTTGTGAAATTTAATCACATCAAAACACACCTTACCACTTTCTTTGGGTGGTTAAGTGCATGTAAGAGTGTGTGATGTTGTGATGAGTCCAAGAAAGTGACTAGGTGATGCATAGGAAAATATTCATATCCAAATATGGCATTGGGTTGGTCATTACAGGATTATCTTATGGTGGGTTTTAATTGGTTGGTAGAATCTATAGAAGTCTAGGTTGCATTGAGCAACTTTGGGAATTGAGGTTTAGGTTTACCACAAGCTAACTTACTTTTAGGGAAGGTTGTATAAATAATGGATTAGGAGTTTGAAAGGAAAATATGCAAAGAAGAGTGAGGATCAATGAAAGGGATACTCAATATTGATGGAAGAAGAAGTGGGATCAAAGTTAGGGAAAATATGACACCACTAAATAATATGGACAAAGGGATAAAGGAAATGCATTAAGGATTAGGGATATAGAGTGCTAGATGCACTTTTTGGTCAAGGAAAATATTGAATTCCAAAACTCTATGACTCAAGAGAAATGGGTTAAGGATCATTAATGTGGTGTGCCAAATGCTAGAAGGAAAAAGAGAAAGGAAAATAGGGTGGAAGCCTTTTAAGGTTTAGAGATTGGTTTTGCCACATACATTTTACCTTTTGGATATGATGGTATGAGTAATCCTACAAGTATGGGTTCCACAACGAGGAAGGGGGATGGGAAGTGGGTTGAGGGAAATGAGTAGGGAAAATACTAAAATCCCAAGATTTTGAGACTAGGAAAAGGAAAAGTAAATCCTCATATTAGGAATTAAGGATGGCGAATACTCAATGCTAAAGAAGAAGAAACATGGAAAATTGTAAGTGGAGAATAATTGAGGTTCGTTGATTAGTCTTGTAGCTTAAGAAGCACATTATTATATGTAGACCTAAATTCCTAAGGCCAAAGGCAAAGGGGTGAAGCCACATAAGTGGTCTACACTTTTGAAGAGGAAGGAAATTTGAGAAAAAATGACCCCATGGCAAAAAAATTGGTTTTAGGGGTTCGCATGAACCTACATGTTCGACTGAACCATAAAGGGGTTCGACCGAACTAGGGTTCGAGCGGACTCATTAACTATTGGGCCCACATTTCCAGCCCGGCAAAACAAAGGAAAATGCATATTAGTGGGGTTTGAATGAACTGGTTCGATTGACCGGTTCATAAGAAAACCGGTTCTAGCTTTGCAACTCTTTTCCTTTAGAATTTTTAATTTCGTTCTACACAAAACCTAAAATTTTACGGGTTTCAAGCTTTGGTTAATGAAACGGGTGGAACACGCTGGTAAGTCCTCAAACTTGGAATCGAAAGAGTTCTTTTAAATCTTTAGCCATCCAATGAACATACCTTAGCGGTTTCCGGGTTTTTATCATCTATCTGCTTTTAAGTTTTATTAAATATGGTGTTACTCCAAAAATCTTGGCCTCCGCATGCCTTGTAAACATTTGCGAAAAAAATTTAAAATATGAGTGCACCAAATATTGGAAGTCCTGATCCAACAAAGTTATAAAATAATTTCGGATACATATAGTAAAAGCGCTTATACGGCTTTTATGTCCGAATTGGTTTCATTTGATTTAATTTTGAAACTCTTGATTAAAACAGAAAAATGGAGTTCATCAAAAACTATATTTTTTAACCAAAGCAGCCAACACTAGGATAAATATCTGAGTTAGAAATCTGTAAAATTTCGGGAAAGAACTGAATTTTATCCCTCTGGCGAAAGCTATGCTGCTATAATGGCAGCCACTTTTAAAAATTGCTTGTTTCGGAAAAAAACCAATTTTTGTGGGAGATGGAAAAAGAAGTGCAATCTGATTCCAAAAAAATTGAAAAAAATATTTTTAGAATCTACAGACAAAATGTGACAAGACTCTAGTTTACATCATATTCAAATTCCTTACGGTTTAATCGCTATAGGTGCCCGAATGTGGAGATTGTGTTAAAAAAAAATATCAGTGTCCAGTTAGGCCAAAAAGTGTAAACCACTATTGTGGGATCACCCAAAGAATTAGGGAGTGGAAGGGTGCGTAAAGCCATGATAAAGTACCTAGGTAATGAGAAGTAGCAAAAGGTCTCAAAAATAAATGGAAATGTTGGGTTTCAAGGAATGGAGGGAAAAATACTGGCAAGAGGAAACCTACAAGCCTAATAAAATCTGCAAATAGACGCAATCATCCCTAACACTTAAAAATTTATATATTTTGAGATATTTAGGTATGTGACAAGTATACCGAAAGGCAAAACACTACAACAAGAACATTTTTTAATAAGGAGGTCTATTGAATGAATTCTTAGATTGATTATAGATGGTGGCCAAAACATGGTCCTATTAAGAAAGGAAGCACTCAACTTTGATAAATTTGCACTTACTAATATAGGCCCCAACATCACCTAGAAAGGGGCAAGACAAAGATATCAATAAAAATTATAGGAAAAAAAATATAAATCTTTGATCAAATATCAATGAAGGTCTCTATAGGCAACAAAATCAAACTAAAAAAGAATTATAAGTACAATAGGGTCCTTTCATTAAAAATAACATGTAAGATAAAGGCTCAAAAGAACAAACATCAATAGAGGAGTTCTTTGATTTTATCTTAAACTAGAGATGGTGTTGCAATGCATAAATAAGTGGAAACTTTATTAGAGAATGTTTGTAAGCATTCTAGGATAATCAAACCAACTTAGGAACCCATATATTAAGGTTTATCATAAATAAAGCTTTTCAAAATAACTTCATTAATGAAATTAATCCTCATGAATTAACAAGGCCTTTTATTCATCTATGATAAAATGTCTGTAAAAGTGAGTTCATTTTCTCTTCATGAAATCAACTAAACTAATCATTAATAGTACGAATTGCTACAATCTTGGAGATAAATTTCATTTCATTGTGACAATTAACACATATTCAAGGGTTCTTAACAAGGCTAATAATTGTTGTAATATGCATGTCTAGAAAACCAAAAGCAATTGACATATTTTCACTATGGTGGTAGAGAAATAATTTGTTTCACTCCTTTTCCACACCACTAAGTGTCTTGCATCTGAAAAATACCCAATTTCCTTCATCTCCCAAGCCAATTTCTCCAACTTTACATAGATTTACTATGTTTGTGGATGTCATCTATCTCCTACAGAAAAAAGCAAATGGCCTTCAATACATCCAGAGAGATTTTTAATTCCTTATCTTTCATCAATCTCCTTACCATTTGCTCATACCACCTGCTCAATACTACATAGATGCTTGAAAGAACACAAGTCATATTTTTTTAAGATCCAAATAAAAAATAGCATTGCTGTAAATACTCCTAAGCTTGTATTCATATGTGATCTGCAGGTAGCAAGAAAATAGATCCACACATCCATCACAGGTTTAGCTTACAAAATTGCTCTATCCTTTATGCTTTGATGGATATCAAAGCCCTGTTCCAAAGCTCCCCATTTTGGCACAGGCAAGGAGGATGTTGGCAAAGATTGCGGAGTTCTGATTCACACCTGCCGATTAAATTTGATCGAAAGTTTGTAAATCCTTTTCAGCAAACGCATCTTGTCCACAAGGCTTAAATTTGACAGTCGACCCTGCCTATCAAGCAATT
>VDFB02004150.1:0-61771 GCA_007258455.2 Sequoia sempervirens | reverse complement strand
TAAGAAGAGTGGTGCAGAAAAGTTAAAGCCACGATTTTATGGTCCTTTTAAAGTCACCAAAAGGATTGGTGAAGTTGCATATGAGTTGGAGCTTCCAGCTGAAAGCAAGGTGCATAACGTCTTTCATGTGTCACGCCTCAAGAAGGCACTTGGACACAATGTTGTGGCTACTTTAGAATTACCTCCATTGGATGAGGAAGGTCAGTTAGTGATGATCCCAGAAGAGATTTTTGATACTAGAGAACGCTCCTTGAGGAGAAGGACAATCAAGGAATACTTGGTTAGATGGAGGAATTTGCCTATTGAAGATGCCACGTGGGAAGGAGAACAGATTTTGTTGCATCCATCTTTTCGGTTGCTTGAGGACAAGCAATCTCGAGGAGGGCTTTGGATCAGAATGTTCCCCTTCATCACACTGCTATGTTACTTCCATCACCTATCCCGAAGCCCTGTGAGGGCTCGCTTTGAGGTAAAATTAGGTTTCCAGCTTTGAGGTTCTATGGTTTTCAACGAATTTACCATTTATAGTAAATTCTAATTTTGGCAAAGATGAAGATTATCATCTTTCTCAGACTTCATCTCCCAATTGAGCAATTATTTGAATTGCACTGCTTCTAGAAGTTTTATTTGGTGAATTTCATAAAATAAAGGCATTAATGTTTTAAATTGAAGTTGACCCCTTGGCCTAGGAGAACAACTTTGTTGTGTTTAAAAGAGCGACTTGGAAGGGGGACACCTTCATGAGGTGTTTAATATATTTCAATTATTATCTAATGCCTTGGGGTAAAGTGGACGCCACTTTTAAAAGAGATAATTTTTAAAAATAAAGTGAAGTTCATATTATGCAAAAAGGGACGCCATCTTGAGGAATTAATTTTTTTTGGAAATTTGAAAAGACTCCTGTGTCTTTTGGTGTGCTTTCTCAGGAATTTGAAGAGTTTTGTGAGCTTCTATTTAATGAAGGGTTTTTCTCTAGCCTTGTATCCATTATGCTTCCATATTGTTATGCTGTCGAAATGACAAGTGATATTTTGCTTCGAGGATGCTACCTCCTAGCTTTTCGTCCAATTTCGTGGTTTGCAAGATAACACCTAGTTGGCTACATTGTTGCTTCTCAATATCGTGACTAGCAGATTGAGCCTCATTTGATTGAAAAATTTTGGAGTTTTTGGCTAATTTTGGTTTGTTGGTTCATCTACATCCTAAGGCATTTCTATTCATAGCTTTATTTTCAACTGATTTTGGTTCTCGGTATTTCACCATTGATTTGTTGACCTTGGGCTTACTCCAACATGCTAAGTTTCATATTTTATAATTGAGAGTTTGATTTTTAATGAGAATCACTTCCTTCAAGGAGGTGGTCAGACCTTTTCAAGAGTGCATTGGAATGCTGCGGTTTAATTCTCGTGGGGTTTTGGTTGTTATTTCTTCATTCTCACTTGGTCACTTACCTTCCAATTGTTCACTGCATTTGATTTCATTCGAAACGGAGGTATTTTGAGGATGTTATGAGCATTTAATTGATTTCACAGTTTGCTGATTAAGAATTCCAGAACTCAAATTTTTACATCAGATTGTAGTAGTTTTCTGTTTTGGGCTATTACTTCTATTTTGGAGTGCTAAATCATTGTAACAATTCATTCTCCTCTTCTCAATTTCATTTTCTATCATTGTAATGCTCGTATTTGCAATCTCTTGAATTTGTAAGGTTGTGGTTTAGTAGTACTAATCCAACCAGTATGATTGCTGCAATTACTTGTTTAATTTCATATTAATTACCCCTGGACGGTTTACCGCCAGTGTGGAGAACGAACTTGTTATCTCTTTGTACCCACTCTCAAGTGGAGAATCCCCACTATTCAGTGGATGCCCGCCGTAGCGGATGAATTAGATAGTTGTACTTGCATGGCTGGTTATCCGCCTATTAGTTTCAGTTTCAATTAATCACTCTGTCATATGTTAGCACCTCGCCCTCAGTGGGATCTTGAGTGCGCATTCTTGACGTTGAGTTTGTTTCATTTCAAGTATTGTTCTTCAATTGCTCCGCCATATGACAACACCTATCCTTCCTTGGGATTGAGTGTGCATTCTTGGCGTTGAGTTCTTTCAAGCTTGGATTTCAGTTTTGATGCTAACGCTAATCAAGTTGGTTAGAGCTGGTTTGTGTTGTATAAATTTATCGAAAAAATTGGTTAGCATATTTCATCTTCTGATTAGATCTTGCACTCAATCGTTCAACAACCACCAAGTATCGATGGTTTGCATGTTTTTATACTTTTCTCCCATGAGACTTCCCTCCAAAAACCAACCAATTGCTTTACAACTACCCCTTGACTATTGAGATTCCACAGTTTAGCATTTTTGCAATTACAACATTGACAACTTTGTCAATTTTGGCAATTTTGCTCATTTTGCATCATTAACCCCCAAAACCTCCCTAAAATCACTAAATATGACTCAACACAACCCTAAAGGGTCTAAAAGATCTTATTTACTAAAATCACACTCTAACTCTACAAAACCCTTGATTACATATTGAGAAACTTTTGGAGCATTCTTGTCAACATTACACTATTTTGCAAAGATAACCTCCTTATTACATTATAATGGTCCAATTGACCTTTTGGACACTTTTTATGACCACAAACCTCCTCAACAACCTATCCTTAAGCATACTAGATCAATTACTGATGGAAATAGAACGGTGCACTTGCACCACAGATTTATTTTTTAGCAAGATATTTCGATTGCACAGGATGCCCAAGAACATTGTCAACAACAGGAACAACAAGTTCTTGAGCTTATTTTGGCAAGAAATTTTTAGATTCAGTGGGACAAAGATCACCCTTAGTACCAACAAACAAATGGTTAGACTAAAATTGTTAATAAGTGAATAGAAGGGTTTACTAGGAATTACATCTCAGGGTAGCAGAAAACATGGGTAAAATGGTTGCGCTTTGGTCAATATTGTTACAACTCCACTTACCACAAGTCAATTAAGGTGTCACCATTCATGGCTTTATATAGGTATGAAGCTGCTAGCTTCATAGCTTTATAGATTTATTCTTTGGCGATAGTAGGGTTCCCAAGGCCAAGGACTTATTACAAAACAGTCAAGATATTATGAAGTCCTTGAAAGAAAAGATACAACAAGACCACAACTAGCAAAAATAGTATGCAAACAAGCACCGCATTGAGCGTATCTTTGAGGTAGGTGACATGGTATATTTGAGGTGGCAACCATACAAGCAATCCACTCTCAAGAAGAGTGGATAGAAAAAGTTTAAGCCACGATTTTATGGCTCGTTTAGGATCTACAAGAGGATTGGAGAAGCGGCTTATGAACTAGAGCTACCGACGAGTATCAAAGAACGTAACGTCTTTATTGGCATTTCGATTCGCACCTCTGGAATGCAGATTAGAAACGGACAGCTATGCACAAATAAACTACTCTTCAAATTAGGAGGGGAAGCTCCCTCTTCGTTGATGATGCTTAAAGAAAGTAAACTAAACTATTTGCCAATCTTTTTGTTCTCAGCTAAGAGCAAAAGGTTATAAAACTCTTTGCATCGTAGCTGAGGTTTTCTCTTTTTCAAAACTTCAACTACAACTAGGCCTACTCTAATGATGCTTCTAGCAACTCAAGTAAACTCAGAGCTTGCGAGTTAGAAGTAAACGAGGAATGATTCAACATAAACCTGATAAACTCTCTTCCAATGCACACCTGAAGACTCATTATACTTTTAGATGCAAGCTGAAATAAAGATTATATAAGCAAACCACATAAAGCAAAACCTAAGACAGTAGATCAGAGAAAAGTAAGCATAAGATTTCCTTTCTCAATTTTTTGATAACGACTACACTTTTGGGACAGCAGGTTTGTAGCAATAACAAGCTTACAGTTTAGCAATCAAACCAAAATACACTTGACACAAATTACACATAAATGAACAATGACTTGCAGCTAAAGGCAGCCATACAAACTTGCTCTTACACAAAGTGAACAGACACTGAATAACAAAGTTGCAGGAAAAAGTAGGCTCAGCAATTTGCTATCACAATAATGGTTAAAGAAAAATGGGCAAGGCTACCCTTATTTATATACAAGCGAAAAGTAAGGAACCCTAAAATCTCTTGGCTTTTACAATAAGATTTGCCAACTTGCAAGCTTTATTTCTAAAACTAAAACATGACAACTAATTGACAAACTGCTGAAAGCAAAAAAAATAGGGAAAGTTCCAATTATTACAACTTGATTATTTTCTCTTTCACAAAGAATAGATAAGCATGAGACAAAAATAGCAAGAAAACTCGGAAAAGGCATCGAGTTAACTACTGTTTTTTAGTTCTATTCTTGGAGATCTTCGCTGCCCCAAAAAGGTGCTGATTTTTCTTCAAAAAGTAGATTGCCGAAAAAAGCTAAGGTCTGGGTTTTGTAGACAATCACGTTCTAAAGAGACCCAGTTCATTAGATTCTGAACAAGCAAATTTTTGGAAATATAAAATTTTCCAATCTTCAAGAGGAACAAAAATAGATGGACGCAAATCAATGAAAACTGAAAAAATTGACCATCGATTTTTGAAATGCGATGCCCTATAAGATTGGATCATTGAAAAGCGTGCCTCTATGCTTGCCAATCCCGAATCCATGAATAACACTAAAAAAGAATTGCGTTTGGGCCTTGACATCTTGATAAGAAGAAAATTCTATCTTTCCTCTTTTTGATGCTAACCTGCAAAACATGTGAATAATGAATGCCAAAAGCTTTCTTAAATGGAATTTGAGACGAAAAAGCACTTTATTCTCAAGCTTTAAAACTTTGAAGCCAATCTGAAAGTAGGAACGTCGAATGTGGACACCTTTTGAAAGACGAATGATAAAACTTTGAAAAAAATTCTAAGACATTGAACCTTGGGCGCCCCTGGCTAACTGGGGCACCTTTCCTCTTCAGAGTTAGAATATTTTTTTAGCATTTTCAACTTTGCTTATTTTCTTGACCTCAGTTTGATCTTTGTTTTTGGATGTTTGATCGACTTGGTGAACTGGCTGACAAATTCGTTGGATAGCCTGATGAATCTGGAAAGAATCTTTTGGAGGCTGCATCTTCTAAAAATAGCTTTTAAGCCCTCAAAATTTTGGGTGCCCTTCACTACCTGGGGCGCCCAACTCTTCCAGAGTTGGCCATTTTGATGTTCTTCAATTTTTAATGTTTTCTATTGAATTTGCAATTCTGGCCTTTCAAGAGATCTAGTGAACTGGATGTTGGATTCGTTGAACAGCCAAGAAAAATCTGAAGAGCCTCTTGGAGTGACTAGCCCTAAAAACTACATCTGGTGGCTTGAATTCCTAGGCGCCCCTGATTAGCTAGGGCGCCCAACTCCTCCAAAATTAGAATATTTTCTGTGTTTTTCATCTCTCAAATTTAACCTTTTTGTTCCTCATGATCTTCATCTTCATTTGACTTGCAATATCTAGCGTTTGACAAATCCGATATTCTAGCTGAGACATTCACTAGATAGCCTGAAGAATTTTGAGGAAGATGACTTCTTTTACAAACCCTACAAGCTAGATTAGGCTCCCAAAACCCTAGGCGCCCTTGGCCAGTTGGGGCGCACATGGATCCCAGACTTAGAAAAAAATTTGAGGATTTTCATGATTTCCAATTTGCTTCTCTGATAAAACCTCTCTGTTCGATCCAAGATTTCAGTTGACTGATTGATCTAATGAGCCAGCTGATAGATTCACTGTGAAGCAAGAAGAATTCTGAGAAAGACATCTTGGATGCACAAACCCTAACTCAAGCATCTGAGCCTTTGAAATGTTGGGCGCCCCTGGCTAGTTGGGGTGCCTTTACTATCTAGAGTTAGTTTTTATTTTCCCTTTTTCAACTCTCTCTTTGCTCTTTGCATTCACTACTTCACACTCGACAACTGACTTCTCCGTTAACCATGCTTTGATTGCTAGGGATTGAAAATATGTTAAGGCAAAGAATCCCAAGGCCTAGACTAGACAGGGGCGCCTGAACTCCCCAGACTTAGTTTATTTTTGCAACTTTCAAGATTTTTCAGATTCCCCTCCTTCGTTCTATTATGCCTTGCATAACACCCCATTTTGTTTCTGATCAAAATGGGTCCCCCTTTTGTTGCTTTTGTCTGTGGTGTTCTTGTTCAGGCTTTAGGAGTTGCCCTTTTTCCACCAAGTCTTTGTTTTCCTTTGTTGGTCGGGTTCAAGTTTAGAACTGTCACAGGCACTTGATACTTTTTCAAAGTTCAAGTTCAAGTTCCCATTTTCATCCCGATCCAGATTCCCATATTTTTTCTTGTGTTTTTTTTGTTTTGTTTGATTCAAGTTTCAGATCGAAATCGTCATCTTGCACCCTTAAAAGTGTGAGTTCCTATTTTCATTTTGATCCTGACTTTCCGCTTTTCTTCCTTGTGTGCTTTTCATTTTTCGGAATTGAACTTCGGAACGAAACTAGAACCACAAACTTTTCCAAAGTTCTTGTTCCCGTTATCATCCCGATCCTGATTTCCGACCCCCTCTTGTTTTTCTCTATGTATTTCGGAATCCAATATCGGACCAAAACCGGAACTAAGAACTTTTACAAGTTCTTGTTCTGGGTTCCATCGCGATCCCGATTCTCGCATCTATCTTTGTTTGTCAGGGTTCGGATTTCGGAACTTTTCCGAAACTTTGCACTCGTTGAAAGTTTTGGTATCGTGTTCCTTCACCGATCCAGACTCTACCTACCTTTTGTTTTGAGATGGCTCATTTATGACCTCCTCACGATCGGTGAGGCCCGAACTACCCACATTAATGGACACCAAATATGCTAACCAATTTTTTCGATGAAGTAACACAACATAACCAGCAATAGTTGATTGGATTAGCGTTAGCATTAAACTGAAAACTGAACTTGAATTGAAGAACTACTCAACGTCAAGAATGTGCACTCAAGATCCCACTGAGGGCGAGGTGCTAACATATGACGGAGTGTTAAAGATTGAAATTATGAAATGATAGGCGGATAACCAGCCATGACAACAATTCCACACTACCACCAAACAGTGGGGGGAAAAGATTACAATAAGAACAATTCATCCGCTGCGGCGGGCATCCACGGACTGTGGGGATTCACCACTTTGAGTGGGTACAAGAGTTACAAAACAATTTAACCACACTGGCGGTAAACCATCCAGGGGACTTTAATGAGAGTTTAATCAAATAGTTGCAGCAATAATAATGGTTAGATTAGTACTACTAATCAGAACCTTACAAATTCAACATGACTGCAAATACATGAATTACAATGATAGAGAAATGAGATAAGGAGATAAGAATGAATTCTAACAATGTTCTTTGCTTTCCAATGACTGAAAAATGATGAAAACTGGAAACTGATAAATCTGATGTAAAATCCTGAGTTCTGGAAATTTATAACAGCAAACTGGAAAACAGTAAAATACTCATAACTCACTCATTTCACCTCCGAATTGACTGAAATTTGTTGCAAAGGACTCTCAGAAGATAGGCGACCAAACCAGGAGGAAGAAACAGCAGCAAATCACGTCTTTTAATTTCTGGCACAATTCCCAATGCAACTGAAAAAGTACGGCCTCCTTGAGAAATCGATTTTGCAAGTATAAAATAAATACTTGGAATTAAATTCCAATACTTTGTGGAAAGTGGCGCCTTCAGTCAACAAATGGATGGCCAAAGTACCCAGAACAAAATAAAATTCACTCCAAAAGATATGAACAAAACTCAGCTTCAGCTGTAGCAAAAACCAGGAACTCAAAACTGTGAAATACTCCAAAATTCATTAATCTTTGATGCACAATCTGCTAGTCTGATGTTGAGAAGCAGCAATGTAGCCAACTAGGTGTTATATTGCAAACACGAAATTGGATGAAAGGCTAGGAGGTAGACACCCTCGAAGCAATATGTCAATTGTCATTTCGACAGCATAACTTTAGCATAATTTTCATGGATGGATTGCTGGAGCAAAGACCTTCAATAAATAAGAGCTCACAAACTCTTCAAATGCCTGAGAAGCAGACCAAAAGACACAGGAGACCCTTCAATTACCAAAAACCATTCAGCTTCTCAAGGTGGCGTCCCAAAAGGCCTCAAAGAAAAACACTTTATTCAAATAATATAAAAGTGGCGTCCACTTTCAAGATGAGAAAATATTTGAATAAAGAATAAATAAACTTATGATGAAGGCGTACCCTTCATGGCCCCACATTAAAAACAACTTAAGTTATCTCCTTAGGCCAAGGTGGGGGTCAACAGTGAATTAAAACATAATGCCTTTAATTAAATAATTTTCGCCAAATAAAGCTTTCTGAAGACCAAGCCAAAATATAACAACTGCTCCAACTGCAAGGAACTAAGAATAGACAACTGCAACTGCCACAACTAGCATTTACTAAAAATAGTAAATAACATGAAATGCCACAAAACTCCAAGCCAAGAAACCCTAATTTTCACCTCATTCCAGTCTACGGGTTCCGGAATAGACTGATGAACTGCAAGGCTAATCACTGATGAGAAGGGGACATTACAGTCCGCCCTCCTCGAAATTGCTTGTCCTCAAGCAACTGCAAAGATGGATGCAACAAAATTTGTTCACCTTCCCACGTAGCATCTTCAATAGGCAAATTCCTCCATCTAACCAAATATTCTTTGATTGTCCTTCTTCTCAAAGAACGTTCTCTAGTATCAAGGATTTCTTCAGGAATCAACACTAACTGACCTTCCTCATCCAATGGAGGTAATTCTGATGTAGCCACCACGTTGTGTCCAATTGCCTTCTTGAGGCGTGACACATGAAAGACATTATGTACTTTGCTTTCAGCTGGAAGCTCCAACTCATAAGCAACTTCACCAATTCTCTTGGTGACTTTGAAAGGGCCATAAAAACGTGGCTTCAACTTTTCCGCACCACTTTTCTTGAGAGAAGATTGTCTATATGGCTGAAGCCTCAAATAGACCATGTCCCCAACTTCAAAAGACCTTTCAACACGCTGCTGATCAGCGTATAACTTCTGCTGGTTTTGGGCTTGTTGCAGATTTTCCTTGAGAGATTTCAAGATGTCTTGGCTTTGTTGTAACATATCCAGTGCTTGTGGAGCTCTACTATCACCAAACACTAAATCAACAAAATTAGTAGCTTCATAACCATAAAGAGCCATAAAAGGAGACATCTTAATTGACATGTGATAGGAAGAGTTATAACAATACTCTCCTAAATGAAGCCATTTAATCCAAGCTCTTTGCTGTCCTGAAACATAATTTCTTAGGTAGCCCTCCAACCACTTGTTAACAATTTCTGATTGCCCATCTGTTTGTGGGTGATAACTAGTGCTTGGAGTAAGCACTGTCCCACTCAATCTGAAGATCTCCTGCCAAAAAACACTTAGGAACTTGCTGTCCCTATCACTGACAATTGTTTTAGGCAACCCATGCAAACGGAAAACCTCTCTGAAAAACAACTCAGCCACTTGAGCTGCTGTAAATGAAGTGGTAACAGCAAAGAAATGAGCAAATTTCGTTAGTCTATCAACCACAACAAAAATACAATCACGTCCTTGCACCTTGGGCAACCCCGTGATAAAGTCCATGGCAATACTTTCCCACTTCTGATTTGGAATGGGCAAAGGCTGAAGTAGACCAGCAGGATAAGAGTGTTCATTTTTATTTCTTTGACAAATAGGACACTCTCTAATGTAGTTCAAGACTTCTTCTTTCAACCCTTTCCAAGTGAATCTTTCACGAATCTGCTTATAAGTCTTGAAAATCCCTTGATGACCAGCAAGGGGAACATCATGAAAAGATTGTAGAATCTTCTTTTTAAGCTTAGATTCTTGTACTAAAAAGATTCTATCTTTATAATATATTAACCCATCAACCAACTTATACCTTTCATCAACCAAATGACCTTCTAACAAGCTGGTTGCAAACTGATTTTTAACATAATCAGCAGCAATTAACTCCTTCCAATCTGCTGATAACTCACAAAGTGACTGTAAATGAGGCCTTCTTGAAAGAGCATCAGCCACTATATTATTTTTTCCTTTGACATATTCAATGTCAAAGTCATATGCTTGGAGTTTACTTACCCACTTTTGCTGCCTTTCATTCAAATCCTTTTGGCGCATGAAATGTTTAAGACTATTGTGGTCAGTCTTAACAACAAATTTACTTCCCACCAAGTATTGACGGAATTTAGACAAAGCATGCATGATAGCAAGCATCTCTTTGTCATAGATAGAGTAAGTTTTTTCTGCCCCTCTCAACTTTCGGCTCTCGAAGACAATAGGGTGTTTGTCTTGCATTAGGACAGCTCCAACACCTTCTCCTGAAGCATCACATTGTAATTCAAAAGGTTTTGAAAAATCCGGAAGTGCCAACACTGGACACGAACTCATGATTTGTTTGAACTTATCAAAAACCTCTTGTGCTTGCTTAGTCCAAAGGAAAGCTCCTTTCTTTGTAAGATCTGTGAGAGGTGCTGCTTGATGTGAATATCCTTTCACAAATCTTCTATAAAATCCACATAACCCTAAAAAACCTCTCAAATGAGAAATATTCTTTGGAGTTGGCCAATCAAGAATGGCCCTTATCTTTTCTGGATCCACTTTCACACCCTTTGAACTGATAATGTGGCCAAGGTATAAAAGTTCTGTCAACCCAAACTCACACTTTGATTCTTTGGCGAACAAACATTCCGCCTCTAAAATACTAAGCACTTCTTCCAAATGCTTAAGGTGCTCTTCCCATGACTTACTGAATATGAGAATATCGTCAAAGAAGACGAGCACAAACTTTCTCAACTGCTGTCTAAAAATCTTGTTCATACAAGATTGGAATGTGGCTGGAGCATTTGTCAAACCAAAAGGCATGACAAGAAATTCAAAATGCCCAAAGTGGCATCTAAACGCTGTCTTCTCTATATCCTCCTCCCTCATTCTGATTTGGTGATAGCCCGAACGAAGATCAATCTTTGAGAAGAACATTGCCCCATGGAGCTCATCAATAAGCTCATCAATCCTAGGGATAGGATATCTATTCTTGATGGTTTTCTGATTTAATGCGCGATAGTCAACACACATACGCATTGTACCATCTTTCTTTTTGACCAGCACTACTGCTGAAGCAAATGGACTCTTGCTTGGTCTAATAAAACCACTTTCCAACAGCTCCTTGATGGCTTTTTCAATTTCATCTTTCTGCCTCTTTGGATAGCGGTAAGGTGTAGTAATGACTGGTTTTGCTCCTTCTTCTAACTCAATCACATGCTCAGAACCTCTTTCAGGAGGTCTTCCAGGAGGTAAGCTTCCAAAGACTTTGCTTTTCTTTGAAAGTAAGGCTTGAATATCAGGATGATATTGCCTTTTTTCCTCTACCGGATCAGCTGGTAAAACCATACATTCAGCAGCCCATTCAACCTGATCATGGCGGATCAGCCTTTCCATCCTCTTCAAAGACACAATTCGAGGGCCTCCATTTGACATCCCTCTTAGAACAACCTTTCTTCCATTAGACTGAAATTTCAGCTCCATGGTTTGCAAATTCAATGTGATCTCACCAAGAGATCGCAGCCATTGTATGCCCAACACAATATCAGTATCTCCAATTCCCACCACATAAAAATCATCTTTAATCTCATGATTTCCCAATTGCAAAGAGAGGTTAGGAATCTTCCTTGTGCAGGACATAGTAAAACCATCAGCAACCATTACCTTGAAACCATCAAATTCTTCAGTCTTCAATCCTTTTCTAGCAACTAGTCCTTGTCAATAAAATTGTGAGTTGCTCCAGTATCAATTAGAGCAACTATCCTTTGTGAATTCACAACTCCATGAACCCTAAAAGATTCATTTTTTTGAAAACTAGATAGTTGTGCGAAAGCACTACCATCTCCCACCTCTTCGGACTTGTCTTCTGGAACTTCTTCACCTTCACTACTTGCTGATTCGTATTGCTGATCAGACGAATCAGATTCTGATCCATAATCAGAATAGCCCTCCATTCGATTTGCTTTGCCTCTTCCATAGCAACGGTGACCCTTAACCCAAGGATCACGGCAAGTGTAACAAACTCCATCCTTTCTAAGCTGTTCTTTGAGCTCTTCTGACAGCCTTGGTGGAAACTTCTTGGGCAGATTTGAAGAAGGTTTTTTATCTTTCTTATGGCTGAATGGTTTTGAGTGAAACTTAGGCCTTGGGGCTGCCAACTCCATGCTCCTAGCTTTCTTGATAGCTTCATCTAATGTTGGTGGATCGAATGCTTTGACCCAACCCTTCAAAGGCTCCATTAAACCTTCAGCAAAAAGTACTACAAGTCTTCTTTCAGTAATGTTAGGCACCATTACTGACAACCTCTGAAAATCAGCCACATAGCTTTCTAAAGATCCTTGCTGTTTCAATTGTGCCAATTCTCTAAATCTCAATTCTGGATCTTTGGTGTCAAATCTTTCAATCAACTTATTGGTAAACTCTCCATATGTGCGAACTAGATTATGGCCAAGAGTGACCAAACCATGAGTCCACCATTCATGAGCTATGCCATCTAAATGCAAGGTAGCAAATTTGATAGCATCTTCTTCCGGCATGGGTCTGAGAGAAAGGTAGTTATCTAATTTCTACACCCACGATCTGGCTGTACACTTACTACTACCATCAAAATGTTCCATAGTGATTTTTCCCAATGCTTGGTAGAAGTCATTTCTAGGTGCCATAGGACGTTGTTCAGTCCTTCCTCCATTTCTTCGGCTCCTTTGATTCATGAATTGGTCAAAAGTCCAAGTACCTCTCAAGTCAAGAGGTAAAGAGACGTACTCCATGTAAGCTTGACGAGCATCATCAGCAAAGTTGGGAGCAGCTTCAACTGGTTGTTGCTCTTCTCTTGGTGTAAAGACTGGAAAAAGGGGTCTAGAGGATGACCCACTAGGAATTGCAGCATGCTGACCTACAATTCTGTCTCTTGTATTCACCTCAGGACTGCCACTATTATTATTCCCATTAACTCCACTACTTTCTCCAGTTGAGTTATTTTGGGGCTGAATGATATTTTGAGCTGCTTGCTGGTCCAACTTGGACAATAATCGGGACATCATGTCAATCATCCCATCAAACTTCTTTTCCACTCTATCCCTCTCTTCATTATCTCTCCTTACCGAATCTGACATGGTTACAACTGTGTGATCAACCACTTCCACTGAATTCTCTGAACCTTCCACTGTTTTACCAAGATCTCTTAGGACTTCTGAGAAGGTATCTGCCTCTGGAACGGACGGAAATTGATGCTGATTTCTAGCCTGACTTCTGGTGTATGGCCTAGTGTCTCTTTCACTCATCAGTTACCCAACTGCAATTTGCCACAGGATGGCAGGGTCTTCTGCTCTGATACCACTGAAATATGCTAACCAATTTTTTCGATGAAGTAACACAACATAACCAGCAATAGTTGATTGGATTAGCGTTAGTATTAAACTGAAAACTGAACTTGAATTGAAGAACTACTCAACGTCAAGAATGTGCACTCAAGATCCCACTGAGGGCGAGGTGCTAACATATGACGGAGTGTTAAAGATTGAAATTATGAAATGATGCCATGTCTACAGCCAACAGCAAAGACACACAAAATTAATCATCCGCAATTCATCTTGAACGTGATCACCACTGAGTGCACAAAGACAAACACACCACACCAAACCATCCGCACTCTAATGAGAAATAATCAAATACACATACATTTGAAGTACTTACTAAATCAGAACTCCATAAATTCAACATGACCTAGAAATACATGAATTACAATGATAGAGAAATGAGATAAGGAGATAAGAATGAATTCTAACAATGTTCTTTGCTTTCCAATGACTGAAAAATGATGAAAACTGGAAACTGATAAATCTGATGTAAAATCCTAAGTTCTGGAAATTTATAACAGCAAACTGGAAAACAGTAAAATACTCATAACTCACTCATTTCACCTCCGAATTGACTGAAATTTGTTGCAAAGGACTCTCAGAAGATAGGCGACCAAACCAGGAGGAAGAAACAGCAGCAAATCACGTCTTTTAATTTCTGGCACAATTCCCAATGCAACTGAAAAAGTACGGCCTCCTTGAGAAATCGATTTTGCAAGTATAAAATAAATACTTGGAATTAAATTCCAATACTTTGTGGAAAGTGGCGCCTTCAATCAACAAATGGATGGCCAAAGTACCCAGAACAAAATAAAATTCATTCCAAAAGATATGAACAAAACTCAGCTTCAGCTGTAGCAAAAACCAGGAACTCAAAACTGTGAAATACTCCAAAATTCATTAATCTTTGATGCACAATCTGCTAGTCTGATGTTGAGAAGCAGCAATGTAGCCAACTAGGTGTTATATTGCAAACACGAAATTGGATGAAAGGCTAGGAGGTAGACACCCTCGAAGCAATATGTCAATTGTCATTTCGACAGCATAACTTTAGCATAATTTTCATGGATGGATTGCTGGAGCAAAGACCTTCAATAAATAAGAGCTCACAAACTCTTCAAATGCCTGAGAAGCAGACCAAAAGACACAGGAGACCCTTCAATTACCAAAAACCATTCAGCTTCACAAGGTGGCGTCCCAAAAGGCCTCAAAGAAAAACACTTTATTCAAATAATATAAAAGTGGCGTCCACTTTCAAGATGAGAAAATATTTGAATAAAGAATAAATAAACTTATGATGAAGGCGTACCCTTCATGGCCCCACATTAAAAACAACTTAAGTTATCTCCTTAGGCCAAGGTGGGGGTCAACAGTGAATTAAAACATAATGCCTTTAATTAAATAATTTTCGCCAAATAAAGCTTTCTGAAGACCAAGCCAAAATATAACAACTGCTCCAACTGCAAGGAACTAAGAATAGACAACTGCAACTGCCACAACTAGCATTTACTAAAAATAGTAAATAACATGAAATGCCAAAAAACCTGCCAAGAAAACCCTAATTTTCACCTCATTCCAAATTTTTATGGGTTCCGAACAGACCGATGAACCTAAGGCTAATCAATACCCATGAGAAGGGACATTACAACACCTTTTCGCATCATCAACGAAGTTCTTATTCCCGCCAAGCCCTCGGCTTTTGCTCATTTTTGCTTGTGTATTTTGACTAAGCAAAACCGTGAGCAGAGCAAAGGGTTAGAGATTTGAGGTGAAGCTTGGAATTTGTTGTGTGGTTGGATTTTCCATCGCTGCTTCTTAAGGTAGCTGCTTCTTTGCTTCCTTCTCCCTTCTTGTTTAAGTGGTTTGTTTTCATTCCTCCCAAGATTAGGATTGGGTGGGTGGGCCCCTACTATTCTTAGCGAGGGCATTGCTTTCGATCGCTCGACCATCGGTTTTGATTGAGCGATCGTCTACAAGGCCGCTGACCCGGAGTGCCACTAATGTACTCGGACCCAACGATCATATGCATCGGGGAATGTAACCTGCCCACACCATCATTGCAGCTGGTGATATTGTGGATGGAGCATAGTCATTCAAAAGTCATGACGTAACCACTAATCTACCCCTTAGAATAGTAGGGCCAGCGCTTCGCGCCCACCCATATGTGCCAACTATGATTCCCCCCCACCCATCCCACCCCCTACTATTTGAAGGGCTAGCAGGCTGATTCCTTAGAATAGTAGGGACTCCCACCCTGCTTTCCCGTGCCGCAATGATTCATAGTAATTACTCATTATGGAGTAGGAATCGTTAGACCGGGATTGTCTCTACCGCTAGTTGTATGGCATACTAGAGCAAGGATCAAGGCCTAGACATTAGCACCGAACAGTTACAGTGAAAGCGACTTTACCTTAATGGTGGACAGAGATCGCTAATCACCTGAAAACACTGGAATAGGTAGTGGAAAGCAAATGCCAAGCTGCCCGCCCCGCTGCCTCTATTGGTAGGGGGAGTTACCACTTAGCATTTTTGCTCTACTGAAAGGAGAAGGGCCAGTGAGGATAAAAAGGGAGAGAGAGGAAGGCAACTAGGCAGATATCTCTCGATGGATACTGGAAGGAGAATACGAATGAGACCCATATATAGATAGGGGGGCTGCGCAGTATCTGAGAAGGTCTTTTATACTCAGCTTACACGCCTGCATGCAGGGGTGGCGAGTTTGATTCAACATCAAAATGAACCTTCTGTTTCCCATGCATGCCCTGGAATGACAGTGGAAAGTGATGAGAAGCGACTCATCCGCTCAAGTATTCATCTTGTTCCAATCGGAGAATGATAAAGGACTGAGAGAGCCCAGGGACATCCCGTCGGTAGGTGAGGAGGATTTCTGTGATCCGCTTTAGTCCATTGTTTCTGGGGTTGGTTTCTCCTTCTCCCGAGTGATAAGCTTTCGGAGAAATGATGAGGGGTGACCAATAGTAGGGCCATAGAATTTTAGGGCGACTATTCGCTCTCTCCTGTGTTTCGTGACTGGCACCTCGAACACTGCTTTGATCGATTGGTCTGATCAGAGCGATTGGGTTGGGTCTTCGTCCGCTCCCACTTGTCCGATGATGCGGTTCCATGCTTTGATGCATTAGCCTAAGAGTTATAGGTGCGTTGCCGAATCAATATTGGAGAGGGACGGATAGAGCCGACCGAACCTCGGACACTTGTCACTACCTCTTCGCACCTTCTCTGCGACTTAAGAATCATTAGTCACCGCCCGCCTTTAGATAGTAGGGGATAGTAGGGCATCGATAGCAAATACCTTTATAAACGAATAGCTGCATATTATAGGCTATAGGTCGTCATTCCCTAGCCCTTCCTTCCAAATAGTAGGGAAGATATAGTCTTGTCCGTGGTGGGATACCACCGGGTTTATTTGTTTCACGTTTGTGTTTCATTTGTTGTTTTTGTGTCTTGTTTCCTATTTCTTGTTTCCTCTTGGTTTTCATTTTCCTTGCATCCTCTAGTGCATTGTTGTCCCTTTTCTTCCTCGGTTTGCTGCTTTTTTGTTGTTTGCGCTTGTGTTTCTTTTGGGAAGGGGAAGAAAATTGTAAACGAGGAACCTGTTTAGAAGAAGCAAAGATCAGAGCCATCCCATTCTGCCATGTCCAGGAATGTGAACGAGGTATTAACTATTGAGGATGAGTCATTGGCTGAAATAAGGATTCCTTCTCCAATCCATGAGGAGAATATTGAATCAATCCAGCAGGATGATGATGAACTCCCATCTCCTACAGGCACGAAAATACTTGAACTAGAAGATGAGATGGATATTGTGGATGAAGAATTTCAAGAGGGAATGATTTCCGCTCTTAGAGGAGTTCATGATATTCCATGTGAAGAAAGTAATCAGGAAGAGGAAGGAATTGAGCAGCCTACGATTCCTAATTGGTTGAAAGAAAGGTTGAAAGTGAAAGCACCAGTGGAAATTCAAGAAGAAGATGATACGGCCGATTTCTTGGCCAGATTAGAGAAGGTTACTGCAAAGAAGCCAGCCAAGAGGTTTTCCACAATCTAGAGAGATGAAGTCAGCTGCCATTCAGTGCAAATTGTTGTACCAACAGTAGACAAGGCAAAGGAAGATATTACTCCTCAGGAGTATGCAATCATTACTATCGACTTGGGACCAATTACAAAGGGTCAAGAGATTAAGGACTTAGACAATTTAGTCGCTTCCATGAAGGCAAGATTAGAAAAGGAGGTAGGAAAGAAAAGAGAATACAAAAAGGAAATTTAACACCTGAAGGAATATATTCAGCACCTGACCAAACCTCTTAATCAAGGCGATTTAGTGGCTCCTCCACTTTTGAATTCTTCGTAGGAAGCAATCAAAGATTTTGAAGAAGAAATGGTAACAACCAGAGAAACTAAGGAGTGGATGGCAAGCAAAAGTGAAGAAGCAGCCACATTTGTGGAAAGATTAATATTGGCCTATGAACAAACGTCTTCTTTGCTTTCTAGAATTGCAGTCATGGTAGAAGCATGGGATAACCTTCAGGATGTTCAGGATAGAATTATCCTGTGCCACAGATTGTTGAAAGGAATTCCAAAGCAAGAATTGATTGATGGAAAAGTAATTGCGGCAAGGGCTACATATGATTTCAACACTTGGTACTGGGCATTGGTTGCACGAAGTGAAGTCTTAGAAAAAGTGAAGGCCAATGGTAGAGTTGAGGAATAGATAAGAGAGATTCAGAATAAGATTTTCCTTGTAGCTGCGGATATACTTGAGAGGGATACCATCCGCGAAAATGATATGCAGCTGGAAAGTCTAAAGCTCAGAACTCAGGAGATTTTCTTCATCATCACTGGACCAGTCCTAAAGCATAATTTGACTGAGGCATCGAATTTCTTGTCCATCTAGGATGCCTTCCAAAGATAGGAATTGGAATGGGAGACTGCTTTTTCCGTGTGTGCAGATGACTTGGACGGATTGGAATTCAAGGTGAATATGCTGCCACATGTCACGATGGAGGAAGTCAGCTCGATGGTGTCTAGATTCATTGAATATACTGCCACTCAAGAGGATAGGGAAGCGCCTCCTAGAAGATAGCTCCTTGTGCCACTTGTCCTCCATGCACTCGCTATGGATGTTATTTTGGGAAACCCTAATTAGGGTTGTTATATCTAAATCTCAGCCGTTGATCTTAGATTGATCTCGGCCTTTCATTTGTTTTTCAAAACTCTATATAAACTCCTATTCTCTCATTTCATAGTGTGAAGAGAGTTTTATGAAATTGTTGCTTAGAGCTACTTGGATAATAAAAGTTCATGTTGAAAGATTGCTTTGAATCCTTCTTGTTATCAAGTGGTTGCATGGTTGCATATCTCCTTCAACATAGAATAGATTTAGAATAGAATTTGGTTTGCACACTTGTTAGATGAATGAAAGATTTGATAGTATAGATTGGTGAAACTCTTGCTCATAGTTTCTTTGAATGAATGATTTTTGTTCAATGCGTAAAGTTAGCTCGAGCCTACATTGTGGATGCTTTAACTTCTACTTTGAATAAAATATTGTTCTATTGATGGTATTATTCATTGTATGAAAATCTTGAGCACAACCCGAGAAGATTGCACTCACTTTGTGTAGTTGTCATTCATGTGGCGAAGCAAAGTGTTGTTATTGGTTTCACCTATTCTTTACCGTCTCTTGAGTTCTTAGAAGTAGCATAAAACTTCTAAACCCTTATCCTTTTGTTTTTTTTGAAATTCCAAAACTGAAAATCCAAAAAAAGAAAAAGAAAAGAGCATTTACTGTCAAATTCGTCTAAGTCCTAGCTTGTGAATAATTTTTAAGCGTAAATCCCCCTTGTATTTCAGCATACATAACCAAGGAAGCTATCCAACATAAAGTCGCCTGTTCGCACATATAAACCTTGGAGTTGTCGTGTGGTCTTTCTTGCAATCTTGGCACACGTAGTGATTTTGTTCAAGAGAGAATAGAGTGTCCTTAACATTTTATTCTAATGTTCAATGAATGTTAAAAACTTAAAACGTACACCAACAGGACTTTGATCTGAAGGGGAAAATGAATGGTCTATATGCTTCACAATTTCCCTTCTATCAACCACTTCTCGAGGACATTTGGGAAAATTTGCAAGATCAATTTGAAGTGAGAAGAAGAGGATATGAAAGACTGACCATTCCCCAAATGAAGGATTTCAAGATTAAAGAAGATATACCAGAAGGGACTTCAGATAACAGAATGATTCTTGATCCTAGGTATGAAATGAATCGAGTAGCTATAAAAGATTTAGATCTGATTAACTGGATGGAGAAGGAGGAAACCAATATCAATAAAATTTCATAGGTACTTGTTGAGAGAAGTTTGAAATGGCTTAACCTTTGTCTCAAGCAACCAAGAGTTAAGGCCTCGAGGAAGAAAGATTTCAGCAGTGAGCCCACTTCCTCAACTGAAACAAGGCAGTATAAGAGGTTGAAGAAGGGTGTTACAACTATAGAAGAACCTGCCCCAGCAAAAGAAGAAATCTCGATGAAAAAGTTTCCTGGAGCTTTACCAAAGGCTAAAGTCACTTATGTTGTTGTTGCTGCAAGGGTTATTGTAGGTCTTGGTGTTCAACCTTTGGCTATAGCATACCCTGGAGAGGAAACTGCCCAGAAAGGTCCTTCTGTTGTTCCTATGCAAATTGAGGATACCCCTCCCATTGCACCATTAACTACAGAAACAACAGCGGTTCAAGAAGGAAGTTCTCAATTATTGATGTGACGGAATCACCTGTGCCTTCGGACTCTAAGGAAACTCCACTTCGTGAAGAAGAAAAAGCAAAATACCAAGAATATCTTGAGAGGGAAGAAGCTGGAGAAGAGGACACTAGATTTGAGGAAGGAAGCCATTGGAATGAGGTAGAAATGAGGGATGTTTTAACAAAGGAAGAGCAAAAGGAAATAGTAAAAAGTGCTCAAAGACAAGCTGCAGAGGAGTTAGCTAGTGAAGAAGAGAAGCAGCGAAGGAAGGAAGAAGAGCTAGCTTGTGAAAAAGAAGCTGCAGAAGCCCAAAAGAAAGCTAAGGAAAAGGCTCGCGCACAAGAGCTTCAACAATAGGAGAACACTAAGCTGGACAAAGCAGCAGAGGTGGAAGCTCATGCAATGGAACTGGAACAGCAGAGACAAAAAGATGAAGAAGAGGCTGCCCAAAGAGAGTTAGAGATGAAGAAGATAGAAGAAATAAAAGCACAGAACGAGAAGATGGAGCAAGAAAGAGTGTTGAAAGAAAAAGAAGAGCAGCAAAGGACTTCTTTTGAGCAAACAATGGTAACAATCTCCTCTACACCTCCTTCATCAACACCTCCCAGTACTCAACAAGTAACACCTCAGCCAACTGCCCCTATGTGGTTAAAGTTAAAGCTAGAGAAAAGGCAACAAGTTCAAGCCCAGCCAGTGACATGGGATGATATGATAAAAGAGGTAGACAAAGTGAAGCCCAAGAAGAAGCCCCAAGCCATTCATTCCACAAGGCTCACTGATGATGGGGACTTGGTGGCAAACATTGCAACTCCAGTAGCTGATAAGGATGATAGGGAGTTGCAAGCTTTAGATTATCAAGTGAGTACTGTCAATCTAGGCAAGTAGACAAGGAATCAATAGATGAATCTCATTGACATTGTGGCTACCACTACCAAGTCGAAATTGATCAAGGACAAATAGGCCAAAGATGAGCTTAAGGCTCAGGTAGGGCAGATGAAGAGGTTTTTGAAGGAACTCACTACTACTTCCGAACCACCAGCATCAATGGAAATACCTATATTAATGGGTCATAAGGAAGTTGATGAGCTGAACGAAATGAAAAGAAAGGCTCAGATGATGGATAAATGGGTTGACCTTCTTAAGAAGGAGGTAGAGGAACTCTTCACTATTGGTTCTAAGAGTTATACTAAGGCAAGTGAGCTGGTCAAGTCCTTAGAAAAATATACTAAGCTGCTAGGAGCGGAAGAAGATAAATATGCAGGGTATATGCAAAAGTTGAGGATTCTGAAAAGGGTGCCCAAGGAAATGTACTTGAGTATGCTATTTTGGAGGGTCAAGATTTTAGTTATATTGATAAATGTACGAATATACTAATCTTCAAAACAGAAGTTCTCATGGAGCATAGAAGGATATTGCAACATGCTCAGGAAGATTTATCAAACGAAAGAAAGGTGATTAAGGGGATTATTGTTGAAGTAATTGGCAAGGATGTTTCATCATATTTTGATTTGATTTCCTTACAAGAGATGAAAGATCAATGGAACAGCAGGTTGGAGAAGATGATAAAGGAAGGAGATGATGATGAAGGGCCTCTTCTGGACAAGCTGATGGAAGAATATAGTGTGCTTCTGGTTTAAACTGTGTATCTTTTTAGCTCGACATTTCGGATTTTATGTATGAGACACTGCTAGGAATGTTAGCCAGCTGCAAGATATGTATACTGCCACCACCAAGGAGTTTGAAAGGGCAATGTTCAGGGTGGAATGGGTAGATGCACCTGAAAATGAGACCTTGCAGCAAATTTTCAACAATACAGAAGAATACTTCAAGCAAGTCAGCACAACCAAAACAGATAAAACAGCTAAGTAAAAGAGAGAATATTCTATTTTTGAAAAGGAATCTGGTAAACAAAGGTCAAATCCTAGATCAGTTTTTGACAAACAGTTAGCTCCAGATCAATTTTGGCAGGCTAGGAATTGGGCACAGTGATTAGCAACAGTGGACAGCAGTAACTCCCAGTCAGTTGGAATAAGGTGTACTCCTTCAACTTCAGCAATTTCAGCAAAAGAAGACTCAAACTCAACTGGAGGGCGCCCCTATAATTGTGGATCTGGGCCTCAATTGGTGGATCGTGATTTTTTTTTGAAAGGAGAAATTAGTGTTAATTCTTTCTATAAGATTAAATTTTCTCCTCATTGTAAAGGTCAGAAAATTGAAGTCAAATTTGTTGCCTAATACTAGATACTTTTATTTTTATAGCTTTATGCAACAGTTTACATTTTTACAATTTTTAATCCAAATAGTTAATTTCCAGAAGTTTGCTAGTTTAGTGATGATGACAATGGACAATGGTTTTCCGTATGCCAGTGAATCTTGTTGTGCATATATGTTTCTTAAAATTGGTGAAAATCAATAAGAAGAGGCCGAATTCAAAACAATCTGTTGTATCATTTGTGGATGATTTTCTTCTTGTTTATTGATATGTGAATTTTGGTGATGAGCTTGTGATTTGTTATTGAAAATTAATTCTAAAAAAAAAGTGATGATGAATGGTTACATATATTAAATCTGCACACTGGATAAATGTGATTGCATGAACTCTTCATGAATTATTTCATTTTACAATTTTCAGCTAATTAGGAAATGCTCATTATGAAAATTACATGTCTGAATTTAAGGAAATATTTGTTCACGTTTTGCTATATCAAAGCCTTGATCTATCTTTTTCTTTTTATTTAAAAGCCCCATGTAAAATTACTTTGTACTATCCGTTTGTACTATTTTACCAGCAAAGGCCCCTTGAACATTACAGTTGCATGAACCCTGAATGATGACAGACAGTTGAGAACCAACTACAAAGACCTTGGAAGATAGGTGATTTTAGATCAGTTATCTTTTTCAAGAGAAATAGGATAGACACATTTTGTTTAACGTTGTTGTGTTATTTTGACCATCAACACGTTCTTCATTCCTCAAGCATCTTCCGCCATTTCTGGATCTATGTTTGAGACCTTGAATCTGACACCTGGCAGTTGACCATCCTCCATTGATGACATCGGAGCTCCCGTTTTAGCTTCTGAAAAAACAGAATAGACCCACCAGAGAAAAACTAATCTTTTGACAATTTTGATGGACCAACGGAGGAAGTATTTTAAACCAATCAAAATCAGTTTGAGCCCTAGAAGCAAAAAAATTATTTTTAGAAATTTTCTATTTTTAGAAAATCTTACGAACATCCATTTGAGAAAAAACCCAGAAAAACCCAAAAAAAGTCTACTTTTATAAACTTTCTATTTTTAGAAAAATTCCTAAAAATTAGGGCTGAAAAACTAAGATCTAGGTTTTGTAGACAAGGTCGCTCTGAGCTAACCCAAATTGTCAGATTTTGAAAATTTTGGGTTTTTGACCAACATGCGTAGCATGCAAATTTCCATTTTTTGACCTTTCGACAATCTTTACAAGACTTTTACCATTTTTACAAAATACCTCAATGTAGCAAAAAAATTAATTTTGGGTACAACAATCTTCCATTTTTCACACCTTAAGAGAGCACTTGGGCATAATAATGTAGTTCCTTCTTTAGAGTTGCCACCATTAAATGAGGAAGGAAAATTAATTCTCATTCTAGAGGCTATTATTGATTTCAAAGAGCATGTTTTACGAAGGAGATCTATAAGAGAATATTTAGTTAAGTGGAAGAATTTGCCTATTGAGGATGCCACTTGGGAGAGCAAGCAAATTCTATAGCATCCAAATTTACAATTGCTTGGGGACAAACAATTTTTGGGAGTGAGGACTATAATGTCCTCCTCGTGAGCTTAGCCAATGATTGATGGTTAGCCTATTCAATGGGTTCTCGTAGGTTAATCAGTTGTTTTAGGGAACTCCAAAATTTTGGGAGGTTATTACTATTTTTAGAATGTTACTATTTTAAGGTGTCGACTTTGTTAATTGGCATCACATTTTATTCAATTGCTCAATTTAGGATTTAGTGTTTGGTGAGGTCTTTAGGGAAGCAGGTGATTTATTAAAATAAATGCCTGAGTAATAATGTTTTGACTTTATTATACTTAAGTATTTAATTTTATTAAATTTTAAAGTGACTTTAATACTTTGGAGTGAAGGCCCAAGTAAGGAAATATTTTATTAAATTACTATTTGAAACTCCCAAAAGACAACATTGAGTTTGGAGAAAAAAAATATATATATCATTTTTGGGGCTTTTTGGCATTCATTCAAAAAAATCAATTTTGTTGTTTGCTTTGGAGCTTCTCCCAAAACTTCCTAAGGATGGTAACACTCATGGAGAATATCATCCATGGAGATGAGAGAACTTCCATGGGTGATTTTAAACTCAATCGAACATGATGAGTTCATGTAGTCTTGCAAGCAAGACGAATTAATCCAGAGAATGTGCTAGATGAAGGAAACTACCAGGTAATTGAATACCTATGTTAAATATAGATTTTACATTGGTGGTTGGGGTGTGATTTCTTCAATATAGGGCAGAAGCAGATATGTTGAGTCGCCTAGTTTATGGCAAAGAATAGGCCTAATAATTCCCAATTAGAGTCGGGTAAGTGAAAACTTGTGTGTTCATAGTCGATTCAATGTGTGGGTGATTCAAGGAGTGGGGTGTTTAAGTGTGTTGGGCTCGATTCAAGGACTGAGGCACTTTAGTGTGTTGGGCGAGTCAAATTTCCTTCATGTGTGGAGAAAAAACTAACATTGTGTGAAAGGTGACGGGTTATAGTTCTTGGCAAGAACTTCCTCTATAGTGCATATGCCTCCAAGTCGTGATTTTAAGCTGCAGTATAGTTAGTGCTTGTGTAAGAACCCTTATAGGTTCAAACTAACTTATTCCCTTTGTTGCAGTTAAACTTTTTAACTTTGTTTGCAACAAGGGTTTATTATAACATGTAGTTTGAAAGGTTCCAAGCATAAACAGCAAGAAATGAACTTGAACATAGATTTTTGGTAATCAACAAAGATGAACATAAACAAAGATGATCATACCCAGCAATGATAGCTTATTTTCTTTATTCAATTTGAAAACTGATTACAAACAGGCAGGGCTGGATAGTACAATCAATTAGGTCTGATTTGAGTTTCAGACCTTCAATTATATCCAATTTGTGCCAAAGCACAAGACCAAACCCTAGCTATATGAATGGAAGATGAAGCTAAGTGAAGTAGGATGATATGCCTAGTTGGAGATGACTAGAAAGCAACTGTAGTAGTTCACTAGAGGTCTGATATCTCTGAATTAAATCTGCATCAGCTGCTGATATAAACCCTGGTGATAAACGCTAATAGAAGTGCCAAGAACACACTACAAACTCAAGCGGCCATACACCAATGTAAGGCGATTAGGGTTAGGAAGGTATAATGATGTTGAAACCCTACTGTAGATGCTAAATAACCCTCTAATCTAGAATTGAAATCAATTTGATGACTGGTCAAATCAAGCATGAAGCTGGGAATTGCCAAAGATGCCCTCCTTTGCCAAGCGAACCTCTTGAAAACCTTCTTTCCAAAGCCAAAAATGCCTTTCTAGCAATTTCTGATGAAAGTGTCACAAAACAAAATCCAAATCTGCAAAAGAAACTTATCTAAAGCAATCCAATTAAGCTCTATGATGAATTTTGTTTGAATTCATCTCACATGGTGGAATGGGGCCATCACCATACCACTGCATCCAAGGGAGCACCAGCTTGAATTGACTGAAAACTACTTTCGGTCAAGAGACATGTAATGTCCCCTTCTCAAACCTGATCTTCTCAGGACCGTTGGCCTTTTCTAAACCCGAAGGCTAGTCGGGAAGTAAAATTAGGGTTTCCTATTTTTAAGGATGTCTTTGCTCGAGTTGGTGGATTCAATGGCGGATTCTTTCTGGGTTTTCAGAGAGCTTCGCAGTGGCATGTTCATTTGGCATTCTGAGCATTTTCTGGAATTTACTATTTTTAGTAAATTCTATTTCTGGCAGTTTTTCAGTTGGGTTCAGCATGGTTGACTTCCTACTTCAGTTTGGTCAGTTGACTTGGTCATTATTGGCTTCAGGGCACAATTGGAGAGATAAGTTGATATATTTAATTAAAAGTCACGTTTTAATATTATATTCGAACGTTGACCCCTTGGCCTAGTCTATTGACTTTATGTTGTTTTGAAAAGTGGTCTTTTTGAGGGTGGCGCCTTCATTAAAGATTATTTTATTAATTTCCAAAGTCAAAGCAAGCTTAATGTGGGCGCATTTATCAAGGTATTGAATTTAATTAAAATATCAATATTGAGCTTGAAAGGAAAAGGACGCCATCTTGGAGAAAGAGCTAGGGTTTTGTCATTGAGGTGGATTTTAGGGTTTCGAGAAGTCAACAGGAAGTTATAAAAGGAAGGCTTTGAGCATCATTTCTCATCTTTGGTCTACAGTATCGTTATGCTGCCGGTTTGGCTCTGGAACTGCTTCGAGGAATGAAGGCCTCCTAGCTCGGGCATCGCTTCTTGTTTGCAAGACAACAACTAGTGGTGATTCAGTCTATTTGTGAGTTGCATTTAGTTTGTGCATTGTGTTCAGCTTATTGCATTGTTAGATTCGATTTGGCATGTTAGTGGTTTTCAGCATTTTGCATTATTTAATACAGCAGATTCGTGTTTTCAATCATAAGTCAAAAAACATCAAAAATATTGTTCTGGGTATCAGCCCATTCTCTTTGCTAGGCCTAGGCGCCATACTTCTCAAGTTTGTAGATTTTTTAGAGCTTGCATTGATTTTTTAGAGCAGATCGCCCCTTTCATAAAGCCGTACCATTCAGCTTGTGCATTGGGATCTGTGCAAATTAATTAAAGGCTTTTAGATCTGTTTTTGTGTTCTATCCTAGGCGTCATCTCTGTTAGAGCATATTGCATTTTGTTTCAAGTTAATTGGGCAAGTTAAGAGAGAGATATGAGCATAAGAGTGAATTCCATAGACTGCTGTTTTTAATTCAAGAGTGCAGATTTGTCAA
This sequence comes from Sequoia sempervirens, assembly GCA_007258455.2. Classification (NCBI taxonomy): domain Eukaryota; kingdom Viridiplantae; phylum Streptophyta; class Pinopsida; order Cupressales; family Cupressaceae; genus Sequoia; species Sequoia sempervirens. The sequence continues at coordinate 34,575 of VDFB02004150.1, read as the reverse complement.
AAAAAAACAGAGTTGTATTTTGAACATTGAAAGGTCTATTGTTTTGGCTCTTCTATCCATACTAAGAAGAGATCTTTTGATGTAATGTTAAGCTCTCAAATTTCTATGATATCAGCAGGCGGATGAACATCATTTTGTAAGACTGACAGTAGTACTGGCAGTCATTTTCATTCTTGTTCAAATCTGGTTGTAATGCTCAATTTCATTTGAAGTTATTGTAATAGTTACATCTCCGCCCTATGGTAGCTACTTTCCCACTCTGGGTTAGCAAGCACATTCTGGGTGTTGAGTATTTTCAGCTTTCAGCATTTCTTTTCAAGCATTGTACTTTGTAACACTCCGCCATATGGTCGCCCCTCACTCCGCTCTGGATTGGGTAGCACATACTTGGTGTCGAGTTCCCTTTCAGCATTTAGAGTAGAAGATCCTCTGACCATATGCTCGCCATCATCGGCCCCATTCTTGGTTAGAGTTACAGCATAAGCAATTTGATTTAGATCCTCTGACCAATGCTCACATCTTGCCCACATCGGGATCCTGGTGTACATTCTGGTTAGAGTTGCTTCAGTACGTTTTGGTTTATCTTCTAACCTTAACGGGTGCATTGATTGTAATTTGAATTTGTAAAAATGAAAAAAATTGGCTCGGTATATTTCAAGACACCTCTCTTCAAACAGAATAGCAGCACAAAAACATGCCTCTCTCAACCTTCCAATCCTTCTTAAATAAGGCCTCACGGCAAAACCGCCCTTAAGAGAATTAGATTTGTTTCATTAAAATATTCACTAACTTTGTGTCTAAGGCACATAGCCCAAGTCGCCTTAAAGAGGATTAGATTTGATCTTCATATATATATTAAAATATTCATTTCGTCTCCCCCAAGGCACTAGATTGCCCTTGAGAAGATCTAATTGCCTTTGAATATTTTAATACTTTAGTTTGGAAGCTTCCTTGAGCCACCCAAGGAAGAGATCGGATTTGATCTTTAAATATTAAATATTGGTTGCTCCCCCCTTAAGTTTGCTAAACCGCCATAGGAGGGAGAATCTTCTAAAAGTAGATCTGATTTGATGTGATCGACTCACCTCCTTGTTTGCTTGGACTTGCAAATAGACCTACTTGCTTGCTTTGACTTGCAAGTAGACCTCCTTGCTTGCTTTGACTTGCAAGTGGACCATGAGATAATAATAAAATAAGATCAACATTATACTTGGCTTCGTTAAGGATAATTCCTTCTTAATTTTCTAAACATATCTTACCAAATTTTGATTCTCATGGTCAATATCATTCCCTTATCTCACCATCTAACTGTAATGTACCCATTTTAGCTATACGTCATTCGGTGACCGATAGCCTATTTCCGAAAGCCCGAAGGCTCGTCAAAGGTAAAATTAGGGTTTCCTAACTCATTGGGGTTCTGAAGCATTTTTGAAAGTTTGCATGTTTGAGTTTCTGTTGCATGTATGGTGGAGTTTTTTGAGTTTTTGAAGAGCTTTGAAATGGTGTGACATGCATCTCCATCGGACAACCTTGTCCGGAACTTCCTATTTTTAGCCAACTCATTGGACTTTCGAGTTTTCGATTGTGGATTCTTTATGGGTTTTCAGAGAGCTTCACAATGATATAGCATGCAAAGTGAGTTGAGCAATTTTTCTGAATTTCCTATTTTTAGTAAGTTCTATTGTTGGCAACTCTCAGGTTGGTAGCAATTCAACGAGCTCTCTACTTCAGGTAAGGCAGTTGGGTAATTCTGGATTTGGCTTTCTGTGGTGCATTTTTAATAAATGATTCATTTAAGTCATTTAATTATTTTAATGTGATTTTGACCCCCTTAGCCTAGCACAATGACTTAAGTTGTTTAAAAATGGGGGCTTTTCAGGGTGGACGCCACATGAGGTGAAATATTTGATATTTCTAAGTTATTATGTCTCTTGAGATATGGACGCCTCAATAAAGGATTATTGATTATATTTAAAATATTTAATGTCTCTTCATGAACTTTGGATGCCATAAAGATGGAGAATATTATTTTAAAAATTAAATTGTCTCCAAGATGTGAGGGATCACCCCATTTTGAAGAAGCTGAAAAGTCACCTCATAACTTATTAAAGAAGGCCTTTTCTCTCTTATTTGTTGGCAGCAATTCAACGAGCTCTCTACTTCAGGCAGGGCAATTGGGTAATTTTGAAGAAGCTGAAAAGTCACCTCAGAACTTATTAAAGAAGGCCTTTGCTCTCTTATTTGTTGGCAGCAATTCAATGAGCTCTCTACTTTATTTTAAAAATTAAAGTGTCTCCAAAATGGGTTTTCAGAGAGCTTCACAATGATATAGCATGCAAAGTGAGTTGAGCAATTTTTCTGAATTTCCTATTTTTAGTAAGTTCTATTTTTGGCAACTCTCAGGTTGGCAGCAATTCAACGTGCTCTCTACTTCAGGCAGGGCAGTTAGGTAATTCTGGTTTTGGCTTTCTGTGGTGCATTTTTAATAAATGATTCATTTAAGTCATTTAATTATTTTAATGTGATTTTGACCCCCTTAGCCTAGCACAATGACTTAAGCTGTTTTAAAATGGGGGCTTTTCAGGGTGGACGCCACATGAGGTGAAATATTTGATATTTCTAAGTTATTATGTCTCTTGAGATATGGACGCCTGAATAAAGGAGTATTGATTATATTTAAAATATTTAATGTCTCTTCATGAACTTTGGATGCCATAAAGATGGAGAATATTATTTTAAAAATTAAAGTGTCTCCAAGATGTGAGGGATCACCCCATTTTGAAGAAGCTGAAAAGTCACCTCAAAACTTATTAAAGAAGGCCTTTGCTCTCTTATTTGTTATCTTTGGAAAATATTGAAAAGTTATGCTGCTGGTTTGAAATTCAGAATCCGGCTAAGGGAAAGCTTAGCAAATTTACTCCATTCTTTGGGCCTGAAACTATGGTTCCCTAGATGGTCAAGTGGGAGTGTGTTTCATTCAGAAGTGCATATTGAGCTTCATCGTTGGAAGATTTTGAAGATTTTCGTAATAATTTTCAGTTTTGTACTTGCTGGTTCAAGCATGGCTGAAATGAGTTTTCATTTACAGCTTTTGAAGTGATTTTAATTTGCATATGGGTATTTGCTCAATCATTTCCTATGCTATAGGTGATCATTCTTGTGCATTTGCAGATTTTATTTTGGAGTCTCTAATTTCTTAGAGAGGTCGCCCTCTCCTAGGGTTGTACCATCTCCTTGTGCTGGTTATGGTGTCTTGTGCCATCCAATAATCAATGTTTTTGCATTATTGTACTCTTGGGTGAAGGGCGCCATGTCCTAGATGGCTTATTTGTGTTTTGATAATGTTTAAGTTTGCTGGTCTGCATATTGGTTGCTGGTTTTACATGTATCAAACTCAACTTTTCCATGTTATGCACCTTTTCTCAGGTGTTTATGCTTCTAGTGCTATGTGCATTCGATTAGGAGGAGATACAAGCTTTTTGGGTGGAGATTTGAACAAATTAGTGGAGATTACTTGCTGGTTTGAACATTTAGTTTGTCGGTTCTGTAAATCAGACCTGGTTATTCCCTTCTCTTGCTATGTTTCCTTGGAATTTCTACACATATTTGTAATTGGGAATGTAGTATAAACATTGCAGGAGTTTGGAGCAGATTTGCTATTGCAGATTCATTGTAATAAACATTTTGTACTTACAGATACTTAGCATTGTAAGGCTGAAACAGTAGTACTGTTTAGTCATTTATGTTTCTACAATTACTTTGTGATTTAATTTCATTTTTGTAACCCCTGGATGGTTTACTGCCAGTGTGGATAAAAAACATTATAATCTTTCATTTATTACCCATTGGAAAGTGGCAAATTCCCACTCATGAGTGGATGCCCGCCACAGCGGATGAATTAGTTTTGTTTTGTAATCTTTCCCCGCATTGAATAAGTGGTAATGAAGAAATCTCTCATGGCTGGTTCACCACCTGTTTACTTTCAGTTATAATTTGCTTTCCAATTATTGTTCAGTTTCCTCCGCCATACGCTATCACCTCGCCTTCCAAAGGATCTTGGTGAACATTGTTGGTGTTGAATCCATTTAAATTGACTATCATTTTGGAGGCTAACGCTAATCTATTGGCGTAGTGCTAGTTTGTGTTGTGTAAATCTTGGGAAAAAATTAAGGGGCATATTTCAGTGGTATCAGAGCAAAATATCCTGCCATCCTGTTGATCAGTGCTTCATTGTTTGGGCAGAATTGAGTTCAGTTTAGAAGTTCGTGAGATTAAGGTATGGCTAATGAAGAAGAAATGAAGTTGGCAAAGACACTTTATATGGCTGGAAAGAGTCTTGACAAAGAATTTCAGTCAAGGGAGAATGAAGAGAACATTCTTCATTTGTTAGAACAGTGTTTGAGACAAGTGAAGCAATCACCTTCTAAGGAAATACAGTTGGCATTAGCACTTGCAGTGACTTTTTTGAATCAGCCCTATTGGTTGGGGCATCCAAATGAAGAAACCAAGCTGTTGATTTCTTCTGGCTTCATGGAGATGATAAGAATTGTGGAACCACAATTGCCCTATGATGAAGAAACCATGAAGATCATATTAAATATGATAGTGGAGAGTTTTCAAGATTTGGATGAAATTGGGAGTGGTTTGTTTCCAAGAAGTGCTATTGTTTTAAAGACATTTTCATAAGTAAGAACTTGCATCCTTTTGATAGAATTGGAGATGGAAAATCAGATTTACCATTTGTTTAATTATCTCTTCACTTCGACTTGGAGTGAGCAGGAAGAGGGGGTGTTTGCAACTGTTAAAAATGTTTTAATTGACACCATCAAAGAAGTTGATTCTCTTCCCGAAAGTGTCCAATCCCTTCTCAAGAATGCTTATGAACGTGAAGACCAGATTTGTCAGTTAATGAAATTTTCAGTCTGTGTGAAGAAAAGTTGAAACCATTTTTGAAGAATATTGAAAATAAAGAGGAGATTTTTGAAGCTGAAGAGGAGGAAAGTTGGAATCCTTTTGAATTCATTGCAAAAGTTCAAGGGGTATCTACGGATTTTCTCTCGTCCATGCATCCAATAGAAGAAAGCCATATGCCCATAGCAGTTCTTGAATCACATGAAGAATCCAAGCATTCTATTGAAGAATGTAATGTGACTCAAGAAGTCACAAGTGCAGATCCAAATGAAGGAGAAGTTCGGTTAGATGAAGATACTTCTTCAACCAGTGATTTGCTTCTTCACAATTCCGGAGAATGTTGGTTTGAAAGTCACGTTAAGGAGTAGGAGAAAGAGGAAGCTGAAGTCTCTTCTCACTTCAAAGCTGATTTGACCAATTCCCTTAAATCATGTGTAGAAGACAACATGGAAGGAGAAGCTCCTAGTAGTTATAAGGCAGATTCCTCTTCACCTGAAATCAAGCTAAGGCAAAAAGCTAAGGAATTGGAAGGCACTATGGATGGAATGATGATGAGTATTCATCACATGAGAGACAAATTGAAAAGTACAGATCAAACAATCTTTGAAATCTTTATCCATCAAAGTTGTTCTACACCATCTCAGCCAGCATATGAAAATTGCAGCTCAAGTTCACTCACTGCTGAAAATGGTATTCAAAATTTGTCAAAACTTGATAGAATTCATAGGCAAGAAGAACATTTGATTTATGAAGTGCCAAGAGGAGTTGTATGTTGCATTTCTATTGATGATATGAAGTCCATTAAATTTTCCTTGGAGGAAATTAAATCTAGTCTTTTGCACATCATTCGTGACAAAGATATAGTGGCCAATATTGCTGACAAGGCATTGGAGTGGAATGAGCTTACCAAAGCGAAGTTGCAAGAAGTGCATGAGACTCTAATTGAAGTAGAAAATCAAATTGTTGCTATTCAATATTCATGGGAGCAAGAAAACAAAAGAAGAGCAAAGGAGCTTCAGAAAATTGTTGATGAGTTGGATTTCATACAAAAAACATATGATTTAGAATGTTGCCCTGAGAGATCAAAGCATTCCAATTCTCATCAACAAGTTTTTCAAGTTGTTGACAATTTTTTGTATGAAGAAGGTGCTAATAAGGTTTATGTAAATCTTCTTTTTGATATTGATGAAGGAATTGCTTCAGAGATTATTGGAGGAAATTTGAGTTTGTCTTCCAGCATTGGAGAGTTGATACGAGAGTTGCATGAAGTTGAATCTACTGCTGCTCCTAGTGCACCCATTCAGCAAGAAATGGTAACTCTTGGATCACAAAAAAATGAAGACATTCTTATTGTTCATCAACAAAGAGATGATTGGCATTTTGATGAAGGTTTGATTCATTATTTGATGAGGATGCTTGTGAGGCTCTTGTCAGATTTTAGTACATCATCATCTCTTAGGGTGATTGATTTCATAATTGTATTTGATAAAGGATTCATGGAATATTTCCGGCAAATCATGTCACAAGATTCTGGATTCAATCTCATCAACAAACATAGATTGGTTGAATATTGCTTGGAGTTTCAAAAAGTGGCAATTCAGTTGGAACGAGTAAATCAGAGGATTCAGGTGAGAGTAGTTCTCCGTCTGAGAAGTGGTTCTTCATTATTGTTGGTTTGGGATCCTGGCATTACTTGGAAAGAAGGTAATTCTCAATTGGTTAGACCAGCACATTATTTTCAGAATGTAGTTGTGACTTTTTGCTCATGTATTGGAAAATGTCTTCAATTGAAAATTAGTATGTGGGATTCCAAGTATATTCATATGAAGATTGGTATGCATAAAAAGAAGATTGGTTGGAGAGATAAGTGTCTAAACTTCAGTTCTATGATTGCTGCTATCTTCTTTTTCTGTCATGGGTTCATTACTTTTGATCATAAATTGGTGTTCTGGGAAGAAAATATGATTAGAAGTTGGTTTTTGGTGGCATGGGGTCTCTTGCTAAAGGTGCCACCAACCTTATTCATGAGTAGTCATGTCAGTTTTGATGAAATATTCTTACGTTGCAGCTGTTGCTCATCTTCATGGATGCTGATTTTCCAAAAATCAGATCCTAAGATGTTTATTTCAGACCTGTTAGGCACCTAGTTTATTCATTTCCAGGTCTCTCCATCTCCTATATGGACTGAATTTTTGCCTCAGATGAGTAAGAGAATGATACAGTATGGTCAAAATTCAGGTATGGGTTGTTCTTTCATGATAAACAGTGGAATTCATGGTAACATCTCATACATTACTGATTGGAGCAGCAAGTTATGAGCTGATTTGATTTGTCAAATTGAGGTTCTCGAAGTGAAATATGTGAAGTTTTTTGGAGTTTTTTTAGTCATTGTATATCCTTTTGGATTGAGATGGAGTGTGGAGCATGGTTCTTTGTTTGGCAATGGTCTGGTGGCTTGTTTAAGAACAATTTTGTTGTTGATCAGAATTATGACAACAAGGTTTGGAGGTCCTACAGACTGATATGGGACCCGGGCGCTAACATGTTTGGTGCATTGTCTTTTGTGGATCGTGACATGTTGCTCCACTTTGAGTATTCAGATGTTTTAATCAAAGTAGCACAACGGATTAGAGGAACAGTGTTCCAGAGGATGATTTGGAATCCTAGTATCACTTGGGTTTGCTATTCAACAACTGATGATCATGAAACTAATGTTGGCTTGTTGGAGTTTTCTTCCATGGTGTTTCAGTTTAGTTTTAATCAGGAGGCCTCTTGTATTGGCATCCAGCAGTGCAGTGCTTACATCAATTGGTGCTATCTTTCTCCTAGGTTGATTTGGGACCCAGGGATCATATTCAGTTTCAGTTTGGTTCAGCATGATGTTTTTGGGGCAGCATTGGAATTACTTGAGGACAAGCAATTTTGGGAAGGACGGACTGTAATGTCCCCATTTTAGCTATACGCCATTCGGTAACTGATAGCCTATTTCCGGAAGCCTAAAGGTTCATCAGAGGTAAAATTAGGGTTTCCTATCTCATTGGGATACTAAAGCATTTTTGAAGGTTTGCATGTTTGAGTTACTGTTGCATGTCTAGTGGAGTTTTCTGGGTTTTTCAAGAGCTTCGAAATGGTGTGACATGCATCTCGAATGGACAACCTTTTCCGGAACTTGCTATTTTTAGCTAGCTCATTGGAGTTTCGAGTTTTGGACTGCGGATTTTTTCTAGGTTTTCAGAGAGCTTCGCAATGATATAGCATGCAAAGTGAGTTGAACAACTTTTTTGAATTTACTATTTTTAGTAAGATCTATTTTTGGCAGCTCTCAGGTTGGCAGCAGTTCAGCAAGCTCTCTACTTCAAGCAGGGCAGTTGGGTAATTCTGGATTTGGCTTTTTGTGGTGCATTTTGAAAAAATGATTTATTTAAGCCATTTAATTATTTTAATGTGATATTGACCCCCTTAGCCTAGCACAATGACTTAAGTTGTTTTAAAATGGGGGCTTTTGAGGGTGGACGCCACATGAAGTGAAATATTTGATATTTCTAAGTTATAATATCTCTTGAGATATGGACGCCTCAATAAAGGAGTATTGATTATATTTAAAATATTTAATGTCTCTTCATGAGCTTTGGATGCCATAAAGATGGAGAATATTATTTTAAAAATTAAAGTGTCTCCAAGATGTGAGGGATCACCCCATTTTGAAGAAACTGAAAAGTCACCTCAGAACTTATTAAAGAAGGCCTTTGCTCTCTCTTTTGTTATCTTTGGAAAATATTGAAAAGTTATGCTGCTGGTTTGAAATCCAGAATCCGGCTAAGGGAAAGCTTAGCAAATTTACTCCATTTTTTGGTCCTGAAACTATGGTTCCCTAGATGGTCAAGTGGGAGTGTGCTTCATTCAGAAGTGCATATTGAGCTTCATCGTTGGAAGATTTTGAAGATTTTGGTAATAATTTTCAGTTTTGTACTTGCTGGTTCAAGCATGGCTGAAATGAGTTTTCATTTACAGCTTTTGAAGTGATTTTAATTTGTATATGGGTATTTGCTCAATCATTTCCTATGCTATAGGTGATCATTCTTGTGCATTTGCAAATTTTATTTTGGAGTCTCTAATTTCTTAGAGAGGTCGCCCTCTCCTAGGGTTGTACCATCTCCTTGTGCTGGTTATGGTGTCTTGTGCCATCCAATAATCAATGTTTTTGCATTATTGTACTCTTGGGTGAAGGGCGCCATGTCCTAGATGGCTTATTTGTGTTTTGATAATGTTTAAGTTTGCTGGTCTGCATATTGGTTGCTGGTTTTACATGTATCAAACTCAACTTTTCCATGTTATGCACCTTTTCTCAGGTGTTTATGCTTCTAGTGCTATGTGCATTCGATTAGGAGGAGATACGAGCTTTTTGGGTGGAGATTTGAACAAATTAGTGGAGATTACTTGCTGGTCTGAACATTTAGTTTGTTGGTTTTGTAAATCAGACCTAATTATTCCCAGTGTTCCACAGAAACGCATTTCCCCCCCTATCTGGCCATGTTTCGGAAATGGGGACGTTTCGGGGACAGGGAAACAAGTACTTGACGTTTCTCGCCATCCCGCCACCACCACCAGTACTCCGCCAGAGATTGGGAAACGTCTCCGCGTCTCCCAAGGAGACTTGGAGACGTCAAAACGTCTTCAAGTTTCCATGAGAGATGTCTCAACGTCTCCAAGTCTCCTTGGGAGACGCTAGGCGTTTCTCAGGAGGCAGGGAGATGCCTAGCCATCTCCCGTCGAGCCCCACGTCTATGGGCATATTTAACCTAAAAATTAAAAATAAAATTTGTTTTTTCAATATTTTGGGGTAACCCTAATTTGGTGTGGGCCCCACACCTTCCTCCAAAACAACACAAAAGACTCTTATTTTATCATTTCAGTCACATTTTGAAAGTCTGATTTTTTTTGCAGCCAACTAAAGAGGAGGAAAAATAGTGAAGAAGTTTGATTGAAGGAGTAAAATAAGTGATTGCAAGTGTGATAGGAGTGAGAAGGAGCAAAAAGAAGAGGATGAAGAGGATTCTACTGGATTTTGGAAAGATTTTTCAAGCACAAGGTAGGGTTTTTGAAGTTTTTTTCAGATTTCTTGTTGTTTTTGTTTTATTTTCTGAGTTTAAACTTTTCTTTTTTTTTCTTATTCATCTCAAAGACTCAAAATCAGATTTGATGTTGAATCTTGAGGGAAAAATTATGAAGATGAATGAATCAATTGGCAAGTTCTTCTTTACCAATGGCATTCCATTTCATGTTACACGGTCTCCTTATTATAGGGAGATGATGGCTATGGTGGCAAAGGGAGGAACATCATATGTGCCACCAGGTGAGACGAAAATGAGGACCTCAATCTTGGATAAGTGCTATTCCAAGATCAATATTTTGATGGAGAAGATGAAGGCATGTTGGGTGGCATCTGGGTGCAGCATAGTTATGGATGGGTGGACGGACATTAGCCATCGTCCACTCATCAACATCATGGTCACATGTGCAGAGGGCCCATACTTCCTTAGAGCAGTTGATTGTACAAGGCATCGCAAAGATGTTGATTTTCAGTTTCATGTCCTCAGGGAGGCTATTGAGGAGGTTGGGCCACAAAATGTGGTCCAAGTACTCACAAATGCAACGTATGTGTGTAGAGCAACAGTGAAACTCATTGAGGTAGCCTATAGACATATTTGGTGGACCCCATGTTGTGTCCATGCCATGAACAATGCACTCAAGGACATGGGGAAGATTGATTGGATTTGAGGAATGGTCACCGATGCGAGAGACATGCAGATGTTTATCTGCAACCACCACACTTCACATGCACTCTTCAGGACCTTCGCGAAGCAGTTCTTGAAACTGGTGGAGACCCGATATGCATCATATTTCATTCTCTTCGAGAGAATGATTGAGTTGCAAGAGGCATTGCAACTCATGGTTATGACTAATGAGTGGAATAGGTGGGTCGAGGCCAAGACAGCGCAGGGGAGAAGGGTGAAGGAGATAGTGAAGAGTGATGTGTTTTGGACTGATGCGAAATAAATTGTCTCCATCATTTCTCCAGTATTCCAGGTTATCAGATATGGGGATAGGGATGCACCTGACCTTGGAGAGGTGTATGAGTGTATCGACTCTATGCATGAAGTGAAGGACCCCTCTCTAGCATTCTACAATGAGCACATATGGCCAATCATTCAGTGCAGATGGGACAATTTGAACACTCCTTTGCTTATGGCTGCCTTTGCCTTGAATCCAAAGTGGTACAAGGCTAGACCAGGTAGAGTGACGCCGATTCAAGATGATGAGGTGAAGATAGGTTTCTTTAGGTGCATAGAGAAGATGTATGATTCTAGAGATGCCTATTGGAAATATTGTCATTGATGTCAAATATGAAGACAAACGTTGTCATTAATGTCAAAGGCAGATTGAGAGATGAAAGAGTTCTCATCATTGTTGATCTCAATAAAGGACATCAAGGATGGTACAATGATCAGTAATAAGATAAAGCTCATTGGAGTTACACATAAAACAGGTTGGAGGTATAATAAAAAGAGTCACAAATATTTGCTAGCTGTTGTATGACATTTCTAGATTTACTAAAAGACAAAGTTGAAGATATAAGATAAATTTGGGCGCCCGATTTATAAGACAAAGTTGAAAAAAAAGAGGCTCAATAACCTTATTTGTCTATCAGATATAATTAAAAGGTGAGAGCATGATATTAAGAGGTGACTTTATTTAAAAGGTCGTGGTACTCTATTGAGACAGGGGTCTTGCTAATGAGCGAGCAAACATTATTATTATCGACTTATTAAAGAATATATCACTGCCAGGGACTTTTCCGTTTGGAATAGAGCACAGTGGATGGTATTATTCCAAACGCACAATTAGTTTGTTGTGGACATGGAGAATAATTGACGTGGAAGTTTTATTTGCTACCGACTTGGATGAAAGGTGGACGTGGAGAATAATCAAATTATAAGCATACACATTCAACAACGATTATAATCGTGATTAAGACAAATCAAGTCAAAAAGGCATCGATGTATTAAAAAAGGCAACGATTCACTAATGAAGAGACGTAAGTTCATGATATGAATTAATATATTTTTACTTCAGAGTTATTGACAAAGAGAGTGATTAAATGAAGAGTCGCGATTTCTGATATGAAGCGCTCCATTGAAGGGATGAAATAATGTTGCAAATGGTACGATCTGTTGAAGAGATGCGCCTCATCTCCATATGATGTGATCTAGTTTGAAATTCCATTTGTGTTCATTAAAAATTTTGAAGTGATGTTATTAAAGGTTCCTTGATAAAGACAAACAAACTAATACATTAAAGCAGATACGAAAGGACGCAATCTGTCTTGAAAGAGCAGATTCAAAATGACATGTTGCTTCAGCCAAAAGTCGCTATGTTTGTTCAATATACATATGTGAAGTAAGAATCAAGGTTGTATTGAGGTTCTAGTTAGTACAGTGTGAATTAAAAGAAGAAATCATTCATCACAGGAGGAATACATGAAGCTTTAAGAAGCTTATCGTATACAGAGTTGTATGAAGAAGAGTAAGACACATATTTGTATGTGAAAGTGGGTGTGTGAGTGTATTTAATGCTATATCTTTGAAACACATTCAGGGTAGAGTGTGCTGAGTGTTGAGGAACAAGAGATATATTATCTGAACACAAGCAGGTGTTGATGGTTGATTAAAGAATTGCAGTTTATGTGTGTGTAAGTAAAAAGATAAATCATCCAAACACAAGCAGAGTACAGAAATATATATTATTTCTGTGTGAGCTTAAAGAGGAATAAGTGCAGATTAGAGAGCATCTTGAAGATTAAATTTATCAGAAGATTGTGAATGATTATGATCAGTTTTCTAAAAGGAGATTGTGCACAGTTTGGATCAGATTTGTGAAGAATACATGCAGATCTTATAAAGCAGTTTGAAGTGGAATAAGTGCAGATTTTGGATATAGTAATAAGTATTAAAGGAAAACATATACATCAGATTTGTAAGAAGGTTGTTTGAGCATAATTGTCTATCATCTGTTGAGGAAGCAACAATTGAAGGTGGAATGTTATCATTCAAACTATAATCTTTGCTAGGTTGGTGCTTGGCAAGTAGGGGTTGGTACTCCTTGTAGGTTGGTGCCTACTAAATCAGCTTTAGGGGTGATTGCTCCTTGTAGGTTGGTGCCTACTAAATGAGAAATAAGGGTTGGTGCTCTTTGTAGGTTGGTGCCTACTAAACTACATAATTGATTCAAGTAGGTTGGTGCCTACATTCTTTGTAAAAGCATATATAATTCATAAAGTACATTATTTGTACCGTGGTTTTATCCCACAAGGGTTTCCACGTAAAATCTTGGTGTCAACTTGTTCATATTGTGATATTCTTGCATAGTTGATTTGTGTTAGAGTTTGAAGTTGATAAGAAGTTTAAGAGGGTAAAAGTTTGTTGATATACTGATTCACCCCCCCCTCTCAGTATATCTTTGTGCTCTTCAATGCCGGCACACTCAGACCGACCAAATTTGCCACTCTTAGAAGCTATTCAAATGCAGCAAAGATGGATATAGAATCTATGGCACGGAGGACCCACTTTTGTGGTGGAATTGTCATGGTCCAAAATCTTTGACCACCACTCTAGCTATCCATCTCTATCCTGTGTTTCCAGCTTGTCATGTCCCCAAAATTAGAACACCCTGAAATACAAATAAGTGAAAATGAATAACAAAATACATATTAAAATTATAAAAGAAAATATTATAATATCTTTATAATTACAATTATCATAAGATAATATTGTAATTATAAATATATAGATCGACAATACACAATAAAATCAATTTATATAAATACTATCAAAGGTTATATTGTAATTATAATTATTATATTATAAACATTAACAATTTAAATGATAATAAAATAAATATTAAAGATACGAGAATATAAAACACCAAAATAAATATTAAAGTGTATATATATATATATGAATATAATCTAAAAATATAATACTTCATATATTTATATATGTATAAATGCAGCCTAAAAACATCATTATAATTATGAAATAGAATAATGATATAAAATAAAATAAATGATATTATAAATAAATGATGTGATATAAACCAAAGAATAACTAAAGCATCGATCCTATCATTTAAGATGGGTAAGAATAATGTTAGAAATAATCTAAGCATAAAGTAAGCCCAGTCAGCGAATGAGAGAAAAGGCACGTCCATTTGAAAGGAAACCCTCAGTTTGGGGAAAGGACGTGATTCTCCACCCAATGGAGTATTTAAAGGGGGGAATTTTTAAGAAGGGAGATAGCATGGAATATTGGAGGAGAATCAATTAGAAATAAATATGAAGAATGCAGCAGATTTATGAGGGATTGATAACCGATTTAATTATGGAAGAAAATATGGAAATAAGGAGATAAGTATTTTTACATAAGTGTTTGTATATTTGAATAATGGTGTTAATAAATAAATTATGGATTTAAATAACAGTGTAATTAATGATAATTCATACATGATGTTGTTTATTTAATGTTATCTACCTTTTATTGGTGGCATTGGGAATAATAAATCATGCATGCTACTAGTTATCTTATAACATTGTTGATACGTTTGCTCCATTGACATTATTGTACATATATATTTATATGAAATGTATTATATAATACAATTATACAGTAAAGATACTTGTAGCAATTATTGAGCCTTATAAGTAATTGTGATTATTTGATGGAAAAATGAATAAATTTATGAATGTCTTTATCCTATGATTGATTAGGAAAAGGAGAAAAAGAATGCAATATGAACACTAGACCATCATAAAGGATATTGTTGTGACCTTTTCACACATCTAATTCAAAATGGGGACCCCTAATTTTTGCTCCATTTTGGTCTTTTTGGCTTTGGTTTTTCTCTCTCTCTCTCTGTCTCTTTTCTGATGTCTACCTTTCGAGGATTGTGCCCGTCATTGAGTTTAAACGCGAATTTTGGCCAAGTCTGAAAATTAGGGTTTGTATTTCTATGGTCAATCTGAAGTCAAATGAAGTGAGTAAATTGAAAACAGAGATTAACATTGCTGTCAGTGTGCTTCCAGCAGGCTTTCACTAAAATTTCATCGGATTCCGGCTACTTACTATTTTTAGTAAGTGTGAAATTCAAGGTAGTTTCTCGACATTTTTGAGGTTTTAACAATCACTGCGTCCAGAACACATCAAGCTGCTCGTGTGCAAATTTTGAGCTGAAACAGACAACTTACTATTTTTAGCAGTCCAGCTTCTAGGGCAAATTTCAAGGGTTATATGAAGAACTTTTCAACGCATGTCTAAAGATTCATTATGGGTTTTCAGAGACCTTCACGACAGTATAACATGCAAAATGAGATGACAACTTTCAAAGTTCAGCCTTCAGAGGCTATTTTTAGGGTTTGCATGTCAAGGTTTTCTTTGCATGTCTGCATATTCCTTATGGGTTTTTCGAGAGCTTCGCAAAGATGTGACATGCAAACGAAGATGGTCACTCATTTAGCAACTTACTATTTTTAGCAGGTGCATCCCAGCACTTCAGAATCACGAGTTGATCACAATGCAGCAGAAACAAGAACAAACGAAGATCATTTGATATGCATGCAGAACAAATTAGGGTTTCCAGCTTCGGGACCCAAAAAGAGGGGTAAAAAGTCAGAATTTTCAAAAACCGGTGTATACCACCGCGATCAGCATCTTCCAAGCTATCTGCTAATAAAATTTGAGGGCAAACAGAGCACTTACTATTTATAGTAAGTCATTTTGGAAACTGGCTAAAAATAGAAAGTCAGCAGCAGGCACCAGTGTCAACAGGCAGGTCACGTGGTGAGGAGCGCATC
Organism: Sequoia sempervirens; assembly: GCA_007258455.2. NCBI lineage: Eukaryota > Viridiplantae > Streptophyta > Pinopsida > Cupressales > Cupressaceae > Sequoia > Sequoia sempervirens. The sequence goes on along the minus strand of VDFB02004150.1, from coordinate 18,758 downwards.
ATTCGAATTTCAAACCAAACGGAGTTGTGGAGGTATCAGAAGCGAGCAATTACTATAAATAGCAAACTACCTTCAGAAATATGCTATTTTTAGCAGGTAAGCTCAGAATAACAATGTCAACAGGTTGATGAAGTCGTGAAGGTCCAGTGTTCAAAATTTCAAATCAATATGAGCTCCAGAAGAGGGAAAATCAAAGAGCTTACTACATATAGTAAGTTGTGAGCTGACTGGTGAAGATGAGAAAAACGCCTAAGTGTTGAAAATATCCTTCACCACCCCTGAAATGCGCCCAAAGGAGGATGAAAGTGTTAGAAAATTCTAAGGCATGAAGATAAGTCTGGCTTGACTCTCAAATGCGCCCAGCTTGCCTTCAAGATGATTGAAAAATATTTTAAGTGTTGGAAATCCACCTGCCACCTCCAGATGCGCCATCCTTGATCAAGGTGTTGGAAAAGTTTCTAAGTGAAGTTTCATCCTCCTGCCTAGCTAAAATGTGCCCAAGGAAGAGCTGGTGAAAGTTAGAAATTTTCTAAGTATGAAATATCCACCTCCTATGGCCAAATGCGCCCTCCTCTCAAGCCAAGCATAAAAAAAATTTGTGTTTCATCCTCCTCTCACCCCCAAATGTGCCCTCACATGCAAGCAAAATGCTAAAAAAGTTTTTAAGTAAGATGCTTTATCCTCCTAGAGGCATCAAATGCGCCCATGCAAGGAGAAAGTCAAAAGGGTCAACAAAATTTCATCCACCACACATGCTAGAATGCGCCCATCTTAAGAGAAGGTCAAAGATTCAAAGAAGAAGTCAAAATGTTCATCCTCCTCCTATAGTAAAATGCGCCCAAATGAAGGTATGTGAGGACAAAACCATAGACATGCAAAGGCAGAAAAGACAAAATATCCATGCAAAGAGGAGGAAGAAGACAAGGCGTTGAAAGTTTTCATCTTCATGAAGTGCCAAATGCGCCCAAAGTTAGAAAGGGGAAAATAGAGAAAACAAAGACAAGTCAAAGATGGCGTTGAAAGTTCCATCCTCTTTCATGCATAAAATGCGCCCACTAAGTGTTGGAGCTAATCCTCCACTACAAGCAAAATGATAGAAAATATTCTAAGTGAATATCCTCCACCCTAGGCTAAATGCGCCCATCCTTCTCAAGGGGTGAAATGCGCCATGTTTAGAAAAGCTGGTCAAAGAGTCAAAGGCGTTGGAAGTGATGAATAATGATGCTAGGCGTTGAGAATGTTCTCCATGGTACATGAAGTGTACCTAAGATGTAAAGGGGAAGCAAGGTGATGGAAATTTAAATGGAGAATATTGCTAAGTGGAGATAAATATATTGAGGCGTTGGGATTTAAAAAGAAATATATCCTTCATGACAAGTAAAATGCGCCCAAGGCATTCAGGAAAGAAAATTTTCCTAAGTGAGTTGATAAAATTTTCTCACCAAGGCAAAATGGATGAAGATTGAATAAAATTTTCTAAGGGAAAATTTTTCAAAATGCAAGGCAATTTAAAAATTTTCTAAGGCAAAATATTTTCTTCCTTAAGAAAATACGCCTGGACTTGGAGGTGATAAAATTTTCCTGAACATGGATGAATTGCCAAGAGATGAAGTCGGAAAATGTTGGCACTGCAGGATTGATAAAAAAAAAAAAATTCTCAAGTCAGAGCAACAGGACAACTCACAAGAATGAAGAGCAGGAATAAATTTGATGTGGAATTATTTTTCCAAGGTTCAAAATTCAAGAAAATTAAATGAACCCGTTAATTGTATACCCATGAATTCGACAAGTTCTAAAAGAAATTTTCTTCTGGGTATTGAGGATTATCGATGAGGAATGGATTTTAAGGTATTCCACAGCTTGCCAAGGATTTTGAGGTAAAGATTTTAAATGGATGCCAGGTTGGTGAATTTCCTAGAGAAAATTTGGAAAAATTTCTAAGGCAAGGAATAAAATGTGTTTTCAAAAGGAAAAGTGCTTCTGATGATAAATTTGAAGTTGGGCGCCTAGATAATTTTTGATCAAATTCCTGATGAAAGGATTTCTTCTCGAGTCTGAGTTGGATGAAATATCAGAGCAAAGTATGCCCAGGCAGAATGCAAGATGGGTTGGAAATTTGACTAAGGCATGAAGAATTCGAACGCAAAGTTGGCTAGTGAAGACGATGAACCCTCGGGAGTTAAAGCGTGAAAATCAGGTAAGTAAAGTGAATTTATATTATGAAGTGTTCTAATACCCTTCTCCTTGCTTATTTTGCAGGAGGAACGTCGAGACCAAGCGATGATGACCTAAAGTGATGAAGAAGGTGATTCAAAATGACATTTCAACCTCGAAGGAAGAAAAGTTGCAAGAAAATGGCCAAGTGTTGAGACTTAGTGACAGAGAAGAAATGTTTTCAAAACTCAAGATGGAGAAAAGAATGGAAGCTCAAGCAAAGTTGAGGAATAAGGTCAAGAAGAAGATCAAGAGCAGTGTGAACGCGTTTCAAAGTTGGAATCTTCTAGAAGGATGATGGACATTAATGGCTCATTTATTACCCCACTCCTCTTGGTGGCGGTTTTTAGGGTGAATCTTGTTTAGGGCTGAGGTGGCACAATCTGGGCCATCCAGCCGATTGTAATCTAAGCCGTCCGTTGGACTTGGCCAACTATAAAAGGGGGAGTCCCCCTCATTTGTAACTCATTAGACATTAGCTTAGAGTTAGACAATAGACATAGAGTAGAGGGACAACTTAGAAGTAGCTTAGTATAGATTGATAGTGTAGTTGAAGGAGGAAAGTTTTCCTTTGAAAACTTTTGCAAGAGATTGTTGTGTAAAACTTTCATAATAAAAGATTTTTTCATTGATGGTGGAATTCGTCTTTGTTATGGATAGCTAGCGAGGTTTCTTCATCCCTTCTACTTCAAGTAGCGTAGAATAGCATTTCCATTTCATGCAAGTAGATGTTAGCTATAGAATGTGGTGTTTGATCTAAGCAAGCTTCGCTTATCCATACCACTAGCGGGCTCACTGATGGTGTGTTCGCCTTGTGTGGTCAACTGGAAAAGTTGTGGGCCTAACTTCAATCACAGTTTGAATGATGGTATGCTTCGTTGTGATGGTATCTTCATGTCAAGTGGTGGTTTGAACATCTTTAGTCATCTCCCCTGAAGATTGCACCGACTCCGTGGAAGCTGTCCGAGGTGAGGCAAAGCGAAGTTTGGTTGAAGTTTGCTGAAGTTGAGCTCCATATCCTGCACTTAAATTTAGACTCTCTAAACCCTACACTCATTTAATTTCAGCTCATTTCTGGTTAGGATTAGGAAACTTGTGCTCACTTGCCAAATCATTTTAATTACATGAAGCCCTTAGTCCGCTGTCTGCTGTCAACTGTCGAACAATTGTGTAAGTCCCCTTGAAATACCACCAAAAACACATCGAGCCAACTGAGACTATTCGCACTAAACGAACCTTGGAGTTAAATGTATGATCTATCTCGCAATCTTAGCATGCTGGAAACTTTGTTCAAGAGAGGATAGAGTAGCCGTTGGCGACTTTATTCTATGTTGGTGTGGTCACAAAAATCACGTCAACAGATATCTTCAAGAAATCAAGGCAGATTTAGGGTAATCCCAAGTTGGGTACATTACAGTGGTATCAGAGCATCGTTCCTGCCATCCTGTGCGTGCTTGAGCTACTTGCTTACCTACTTGAGCTAGTTGTCTACTTGCTTGAGCTAGTTGCTTGCCTACTTGAGCTAGTTTCCTACTTGCTTGAGCTAGTTGCTTGTGTGCTTGAGATACTTGCTTGCCTACTTGAAGTAGTTGCCTACTTGCTTGAGCCGGTTGCTTGTATGCTTGAGCTAGTTGCTTGCCTACTTGAGCTAGTTGCCTACTTGCTTGAGCTGGTTGCTTGTGTGCTTGAGCTGGTTGCCTACTTGCTTGAGCTAGTTAATTGCTTGCTTGAGGTACTTCCATGCTTGAGTTGGTTGCCTACTTGCTTGAGTTGGTTGCCTACTTGCTTGAGCTAGTTGCTTGCTCACTTGAGCTACTTGCTTGTCTACTTAAGCTACTTGCCTACTTGCCTGAGCTGATTACTTGCATGCTTGAGCTAGTTGCATACTTGTTGGAGCTACTTTCCTGCATGCTTGAGTTGCTTGCTTGTCTACTTGAGCTACTTGCCTATGTGCTTGAGTTGCTTGTTGCCTGCTTGAGCTACTTACTTATGTGCTTGAGCTACCTGAGTTACCTCCTCTAGACGATGAAGGACAACTTATCTTAAGAATCAGAATTTATCATTAACACCAGAGAAAGGAGATTAACGAATAGAGTCATCACCAAGTTCCTAATTAAATGGAGGGGACTCCCTGAAGATGATGCTACATGGGAAAGAGAAGAAACTATTAAGGCCTTTAAGGACAAAAATCAGGAACAACAAAACATGATGGCTCTTGACTAAAACAAGAAATGAACTCTTGGATGTAAAACTTTCAAACGAATTAAGAAGATATTCTTTTTGTTTGAGCACAGGACTTGATAATATGTGTACAAGACTTAAGCTTGGATAAGACTCCCTAGAGGAGGAATCCAAGGAAAAGCAAAGACACTTGGATAAGATTCCATAGAGAGGAATTCAGAAAAATTGGATAAGACTCCCCAGAGGTGGAATCCAAAAGACCTGGATAAGACTCCCCAGAGAAGGAATCCAGAAGGACTTGGATAAGACTCCCCAAAGGAGGAATCCAAAAGAAACCCTGGATAAGACTCCCCAGAGGAGGAATCCAGAAAGACTTGGATAAGACTCCCCAGAGGAGGAATCCCAAAGACCTGGATAAGACTCCCCAAAGGAGGAATCCAAAAGAAAACTTGGATAAGACTCCCCAGAGGAGGAATCCAGAAAGACCTGGATAAGACTCCCCAAAGGAGGAATCCAAAAAAGACCTGGATAAGACTCCCCAAAGGAGGAATCCAAGGAAAAGCAAGAAAGATTGGATAAGACTCCGTAGAGGAGGAATCCAAAAGCCCTGGATAATACTCCCTAGAGGAGGAATTTAGAAGGGTTGAAAGGAGACTAGCGAACAAGATCAAGGAAGAAGAATCCATGAGATTGCTTCAAGCAATGTCAAGCAAGGGAGACTTGTGATGTCCCCATCACAAAAGAAAATCTAAGATAAGTATACATCTAATATATTTATATATTTGCATTCAAATAGAGTAATCATTATAGCACATTTTCATTTAACTCATATATATAAACATGACTAACTTGGGTACCATTGGTGACAAATTAGAAGAAAAGATCCTAGAAGAAACTAAGATGTTTTTGCTTGAGGATAAGCAAATTTGGAGGGGAGGACTGTCATGTCCCCAAAATTAGAACACCCTAAAATACAAATAAGTGAATATGAATAACAAAATACATATTAAAATTATAAAAGAAAATATTATAGTTTTAATATCTTTATAATTACAATTATCATAAGATAATATTGTAATTATAAATATATAGATCGACAATACACAATAAAATCAATTTATATAAATACTATCAAAGGTTATATTGTAATTATAATATTATAAACATTAAAATATATAAACATTACCAATTTAAATGATAATAAAATAAATATTAAGATACGAGAATATAAAACACCAAATAAATATTAAAGTATTTATATACATATATATATATATGAATATAATCTAAAAATATAATACTTCATATATTTATATATGTATAAATGCAACCAAAAAACATCATTATAATTATAAAATAGAATAAATGATATTATAAATAAATGATGTGATATAAACCAAAGAATAACTAAAGCATCGATCCTATCATTTAAGATGGGCCAGAATAATGTTAGAAATAATCTAAGCATAAAGTAAGCCCAGTCAGCGAATGAGAGAAAAGGCACGTCCATTTGAAAGGAAACCCTCAGTTTGGGGAAAGGACGTGATTCTCCACCCAATGGAGTATTTAAAGGGGGGAATTTTTAAGAAGGGAATAGCATTTTGAATATTGGAGCAGAATCAATTAGAAATAAATATGAAGAATGCAGTAGATTTATGAGGGATTGATAACCGATTTAATTATGAAAGAAAATATGGAAATAAGGAGATAAGTATTTTTACATAAGTGTTTGTATATTTGAATAATGGTGTTAATAAATAAATTATGGATTTAAATAACAGTGTAATTAATGATAATTCATACATGATGTTGTTTATTTAATGTTATTTATTGGCGGCATTGGGAATAATAAATCATGCATGCTACTAGTTATCTTATAACATTGTTGATATGTTTGCTCCATTGACATTATTGTACATATATATTTATATGAAATGTATTATATATACAATTATACAGTAAAGATACTTGTAGCAATTATTGAGCCTTATAAGTAATTGTGATTATTTGATGGAAAAATGAATAAATTTATGAATGTCTTTATCCTATGATTGATTAGGAAAAGGAGAAAAAGAATGCAATATGAACACTAGACCATTATAAAAGGATATCTTCAAGAAATCAAGGCAGATTTAGGGTAATCCCAAGTTGGGGACATTACACAGTTCTTCAGCTGCTAAGAGGAATTGGTCTGCATATAGCTTCATCAACTCTCTTAAGAGGAATAGACTCACCTCTAAGAGAGCAGAGAAGCTTGTGGTTGTACACATTGCTTTGCGTCTCATGGACTGCAAGACAGTTGGGTACAAGGAGAGTCCAGCAGCATGATGGGATATGGAGCCAAAGGAGCCTTCACAGATTGATGAGGATGATCCTAACACTTTAGATGCAGGGCTGGTTGGTGTGAGCTTGAGGGATCTTGACCTTGTGGAGTCCAACAGTTCCAGTGATGAGGAGTTTGTAGATGATTAGAGGCCTCCATTCACTACATTTTGAGTTTTGACATTTTGGCATTTTGTCTTTTGTAATGCTACTCATTGTAATGATGAATCATGTAATCATCTTTATAGACTTTGTGATATCTCATATGACATCAGATATTCATATTTTCGATATAATAGAAATCTTCAATTTGACAATTTCATTTGTCAAATTTTATTTACCAATTAGCATTCAAGATATCTTCGTATTTAGATTTAGTATTTCAAATTTTGCTATGTTATAATTTTACTAATTTCCTATAGTTTCATTCGAAATGTAATTCTTATACTGTTATACTGCTATACATCTTTTCAAAACTAGTTTTTCAAGTACTATAAGTATATGTATAACTATATCAGCACCACCACCCTACCACACCCCTGCCGCTGTCCCCCCCACCGTCCCCAAACTTAGGCCCTTTGTCCCCCTGTCTCTGAAACACGTCCCGAACATCCCCTTGTTTCCCCGTCCCCCAGGCCCGTGGAACACTGATTATTCCCTTCTCTTGCTATGTTTCCTTGGAATTTCTACTCATATTTGTAATTGGGAATGTAGTATAAACATTGCAAGAGTTTGGAGCAGATTTTCTATTGTAGATTCATTGTAATAAACATTTTGTACTTGCAGATACTTAGCATTGTAAGGCTGAAACAGTAGTATTGTTTAGTCATTTATATTTTTGCAATTACTTTGTGATTTAATTTCATATTTGTAACCCCTAGATGGTTTGCCGCCAGTGTGGATAAAGAACATTCTAATCTTTCATTTATTACCCACTGGAAAGTGGCGAATTCCCACTCATGAGTGGATGCCCGCCGCAGCGGATGAATTAGTTTTGCTTTGTAATCTTTCCCCCCATTGAATAAGTGGTAGTGAAGAAAACTCTCATGGCTGGTTCACCGCCTGTTTACTTTCAGTTGTAATTTGTTTTCCAGTTATTGTTTAGTTTCCTCCGCCATATGCTATCACCTCGCTTTCCAAAGGATCTTGGTGAACATTCTTGGCGTTGAGTGCATTTAAATTGAATATCATTTTGGAGGCTAACGCTAATCTATTGGTGTAGTGCTGGTTTGTGTTGTGTAAATTTTGGGAAAAAGTTAAGGGACATATTTCACTAACCCACGGGAATGCTGGATGGGCTAGAATCAAGTCATCAAAATGTCACTCCAAGAATGGGAACATTACAGCTTGCTGGTGTCGGAAACAGCACTAAGTATGGAATATAAAGGTCTGAAAATTGCCAGGGCGTGGACTAAAATGGTCGTTGATCCAGAAATAATTAACTGTGCATGAATAATAATCTATAGCTGCAGTGTAATGGGCCGAAGTTTGGTGTTTTGAATGACAATACAAAGGTTTATGAAGGGCGACTAAGGATTTTTCTGTAGAAACTGAAATAACAAGCATTCTATCCTCTTTGCCGCAGATATGGGAAAGTCTTGGGTCTGAAAAAGAAACTTTTACTTCCTCCTTATCAGTTGGTTGATATACAGTGGCATGTGATGATTTCTAGTTTCCTCTGTATCAACCTCCTATCACGTGCATTGCCAAATCCTTTACCTAGAATGATTACAAAGGTCAGCAACAATATTGCTTGTTACCAACTGTGTTAATATTTTGAAACAGCTTTAGTATCAATTCCCATATGCAATGATTTAAATATGGTCTGTCAAGTGTTTGATGAAATGTTCATAGGGAAGATTTGTTAAAGTTTCCAAATTGTGGAAGTTTTCTATTGTCACTTTGGAGCAACTGAATGTCATACAAGAAAATTCAAACTCAGCAGTGCCCAGTCTCTAATTGCAAAGTGTTTGATGGAATGCCAATACACTAAAGTTATAAAAAAAAATGAAGGGAATAAGCCTGGATCCTTATATGGTTGTAGTTCTCGTGACCCATGTCATGATGGGTGGGTGAGGGACCATAGGTTGAAGAAAATTTTCAGCTGGGGAAGTTGAGTATTGTTAAAGCCATCCGAGGAACTAAAGGAATTGAGGATAATGGCAGGGTTCAATCAAGGGGCACCATTGTGGATGATTTCTATGTTAAAAAGGAGGATAATGTGGAATTCTAGACTAGTATTCAAGGGAAAGGAGCCTTTGGTTGGGTTGGACATTGATATTAAAGGCATGGATGTTACAGTTCAGGATTTAATGGTGGATATGCAGACATAAGAAAAATTTTGCCAAGATCTGCAAATAGTTGTAAACATATGGTTGTCTCGCAGTATAAAGGAATTATGGAGCTCACTAGAGATTACACCATGCCTCTTGTAGAAACTCGTTTTCTCCCGATTCCGGAACTGATTGTTTTTGCTTGTTTTTGAGTGTTTTGATTTTTTTTGTGGTTTCGCATATAAAGATAAAAATGCGATTTTGAAAGGGAATACTTCTAAAATATTAAATAAACACAGAGAAATAAAAACTGAAGCAAATAGACTTCTGAATCGATAGCATATAGGTTAATTATTCTTTCTCAGTGATTACAATGCTGAAACCCTAACATGCAGACAAAAAGGCAAAGCAAATTGCAATATTTAAAAACCTGATTTTCAGATTGCAGCCGCCCCAAAATGATGAAGATTTAATACGGCCAACATCAAATGACATTCCTCCAACCTCGAAATATGTGCAAACTGACCCAGAGTGCAAGGCGTCCCATCTGGTGAAGGCAGAAGACCAAAAGACAAGGCGTCCAGGCTAGAATAAAAAGTACGGCCCTCAAGCTGATTGGTACGGCCTTCAAACAGCAGCAATAAATTCCGTACAATCTTGGAAACAGTGCCAGATGTATATCAAAACCAGCCGCTCAAGCAGATAACTATCTCTGGACAATTATTGTATCAAACCCTGAATAATCACTTCACAATTAACTCTGTAATAACTTCTGAATGAAGCTATTCAACTGCAGGCAATAAATCAGCTGATATTTCACAGCCTCTGAACTGCAAACACTGAAGATGGCTCGTTCTCCAATGCAGAAGACAATTGAAACCCTTGGCTTCGTTCTTTAAAGAAGAAATTTGCTAAAATCGATTTTCATAACATAATGATCAATGCTTCTCAAAGGAAAACTTATATCTTCTTACTTAGGTCGACTTCCTTCAAAAAAGCATCATTTAAATAAACTTTAAATTTCTCTTTTAATTTTCCAATAGTTTGGACGCCCTTTTAATTATAATTAATAATTAAAAAGTGGCCCCTTCTTCGTGATGGTCGACCCCTTCCATAAAGTCACTTAAGTTATAATATTTAATTATATCATAACTTAATAATATAAGCTTCAATTTAATTAATATTTATTTTGGCAAATAAATATTAATATCTCTCTCAAAATAAGTCCAATTGACGAACCGTCTGAAGCCGGATGATAAGTGACTGAATCTGCATATGACCAGACCATACTGCTAAAAATAGCAGGGGTGCTCCGTTGAGTGTCTCCACTTACTAAAAATAGTAAGTCAAGCAAATGATGTCCAAAAGACCCCGAACGAAAGCCAGACTGAAAGATTCTGATAACTGAAGCCAAGCCATGCCTCAAGAAGACCCTCTATCCACCCTATCAGCCTACGAGGGCCACATAATAGGCTAATCTCAAGAACTAAGAGATGTCAACTGGAAGGGGACATTACACCTCTCTTGGAAAATGACAGACTGATTAGGGCTGTGAGAACGGCAAAGATTTAAAAGGATTTAAATTTAATGGATTGGATAAGGTAATGGGTCCAATAATTCCCTCGATGGAATTGGTTGCAGTCTCAGGAAATGGTGTATACATTAAGCCCTATGATCATTGGTTGACTGCACCACCTACTACGGTTATGGCCTGCTATGCAATTTCACATATGCCCTAATGTGCTTTTGATGTCTCAGGCTAGTATTGCAATATGGTATGATGCGGCTATGTATCTACAGTTGGGTGATTGGTTAGTAGTTTAATAATATTTTTGGCTATAGTCCTGCTACACCCTGTTGAAAAGCTGTTCATGTAGCTGTTAGTTGGTGTGATGCATGTTGTTGATAGTTTATGGGAGGGGCCCATATATTATCTAAAAGAAATTTAAAAACCGTTACAGATAAACTAAGTAAATGTTGCCTTATTCTTTCAAAAAAAAAGTGTTAATACACGGTTGAAGAAACACAACAAAACATGGGTCTTTTCGCATTTGGAGATTTTCTATGACTATGGATAATATGAACAAAGTGCATTATTTCATCTTATTCCAATGTGGTCCCTAAGTGAGGAATCATTAGATGTGTCCTTGGTACACTGCAATAAAGGGCTGAAACCCCCTAGATTTGATACATACTACCTTCCACCTAATGAGCAAGACAAAGCTGCAGAAGTATAAACTAGAAAATGGTATGCAGAAATCCATTCTTTCAACAAAGACAATAAGAAGACGAAGGAAAATTGAAGGAAAGATCAATAACACTACAAATGAAAATAAAGATATCATACAAATTAGCATGAAAGAAAATGACGCTAGATTCCATATAGCCAAGATAATAGGACAAAAGAAAGTGGCTATAGATATTATGTACCATATCCAAAATAATCTCCTCGTTTCAAGGATAGATCAAGATTCCCTAATACCTCTGAATCTGTTGAAGTAGAAACCTCAGCCTATGAGAAAGAAGCTCAGCAAGTTAGGATTCAATTTCTTTTTTAATATTAGATGAATATATCATCAACAAATTGCATCATGGATTACACACTAAACCATATATCAGCTTTTTCTACTTAATGATAGAACTAAAATATTAAAGTTATTACTAGCAAAACATAAAAACAATTATCGCAAACAAATTGCACCATACTACCTACAAAAAGCGGTCAGTCCTTGATTAACAGATGAAGTATCACATAGATGATGTATAACTAATAAATTAGTAAAATGCAGTAGCAATTGATGGGCATCTTCAAAGGCCTTGGAAGCATCATTATCTAATTGGATTCTTCCCAGTGGAAAAATCTTAGCTATCATATTTTGCAGTTAACTGATTTTAGTGTATAATACTACATGATGTTAATAACAAAAAATGATATCAAAATATGTTTCACGCTAGTCATATACATAGGATGAACTTTAGGTTCATCTTGTTGAGCTATCAATCACCTAGCTGGAGTTTTGAAAATCCCTTTGCAAGCCATTCATTCCTTAGGTTGATCAACTATTTAAGAGACCAATGCAGTGTGTTTAACAAATTATTAAACAATTTTAGATGACATAAACTAGAGATTCAGAAATAGCTGAGTACCCACAATTCTTCTGAGCTGAATGTCTCTACCAATAACTTGCACACAGACTCACTGAAATATTCCGAGCCAATTTTTGTTTGTTTTCAATTGCAAATTACAATCAACACGCACCCGTTAAGGTTAGCTCTAAACCAACACGATGTCGAAAGCAACTCTAACCAGAATGTACACCAGGATCCAGATGTGGGCAAGGTGTGAGCATTGGTCAGAGGATCTGAATGCAGAAGCAGAGCTGGGAAGGAACTCTAACCAAGAATGGCGCCAAGTGATGGCGAGCATATGGTCAGAGGATCTTAAATGAAATGCTTATACAAGAACCCTAACCAAGAATGCGTCGGAGAACGACGAGCATGTGGTCAGAGGATCCCTACCAACTAATATGCTGAAAATAACTCGACGTCAAGAATGTGCTTTCCAACCCGAAACGGAATTGGAGCTACCATATGACGGAGATGCTAAGTATTACAATGCAATAAGGAGAGAAGGTAAGTTTGCTGACAGTATTACTGTTCAACTTACAATATGAAAGAGATTGCCTGCCAAGAGCATATGATTATAACAAATTAGCATTACATCATATAAGACAACTCTCCTTTGCTTAATCAAGGATGCCAAGACCAAAAACTTCACTCAGAGACCAAACTGATGATTCTGATTTAGACAGACCTGCACTTTAAATTTATAACCAGCAACCTAACACCACACTCAAATGATCATATCTCTCTCACAACTCATCCAATTGGCGTGAAACAAAATGCAATATACCCTAATGATGAAGGCGACCAAGATAGAGCACTGAAAACTAATCAAAAGACCCCATATTAAATTTGCACGAATTTCAAGACAAAGTCAAAAGGTACGGCCCTCAAGGAAGGGCGATTTGCCTTTAAAAATTCTAGACTTCACTAAAAAATCTGCAACTTAGGGAAAAGGGTCGCCCCTCACAAACAGAGAGATTGATGCAATGCCCAGAATGATTCTTTTTGTATTTTTTGATTTATGAATAAAAACAACAATCTGCTGTAAAGAATATGCAATTCCAGAATCTCACTAATATGCATAAAACTGAACTACAAAGCCACACAATGACTACAATGCAGAAATTCCACTACAAATCACTCAAACTACACTACCTCACCACTAGTCGCTATCTCTCAAGCGAGAAGCAATGCCAAGCTAGGAGGCTTACATTCCTCAAAGCAATCCCAAAGCCAATCCGGCAACATAACATTCCTGTAGACAAAAGATAACCAACTGAAGACCCAAGATGTCCTTTTATAATTTGTGAAGACCCTTCCAGAAGCTTCCAGAAACCCTAATTCTTTTCCCTCCAAGAAAAGGTGTCACTTTCTTCAATGCTTCAATTTTGACTTTAATGAAATTCATCTCTTCAATATAGGCGTCCAACTTAAAGCTTTAATTTGACTTTGATAATTATAAAATTACCTCAATGAGGCGCCACCCCTTAAAGACCACCTTTTAATACAACATTAAGTTAAGAGATTAGGCCAAGGGGGTAATATAACATTAAAATATAATGTTATTTAAATGAAATGAACTTATCTCTCCGAAAATGCATCCCAAGGCCAAAATTGAACAAACCAACTGAGTCACTGAAGAGGAAAGCCAACTGTGCCGAGACGATGGGACCACTGCCAGAAATAGAATTTACTAAAAATAGTAAATTCCTGAAGGTGCTCGGAATGCCAAGAAAAACACACCACTGCGAAGCTCTCTGAAAACCCAGAAAGAATCTGTCATTCAATCATCAATTCACGAGCAATAGCAACCTCCAAAACACGAAACCCTAGAACACTTCGAGGTAGCCTCTGGTCTGGACAGGCCTTGATCATGGAAAGATCATGCTTGAGAAGGGACATTGGGTTGCCTCCCAAGATTGCTTGTCTCAGCAATGCCAAACCTAAATCTTTATGAGAATCTCATCGTTCCTCCCAAGTTACTGCATCCTCCATGAGGCGGTTTTCCACTTCACCAAGTATTCTCTAATTGTTCTTTTTCTCAAAGACCCCTCTCTGGAATCAAGAATCTCCTCTGGAATCAAAACCAACTGTCCATCCAAAGGTGGTAACTGTGATGAAGCAACAACATTGTGTCCAAGTGCCTTCTTGAGGCGAGACACGTGAAAGACATTGTGTACTCTGCTATTTGAAGGTAGCTCCAATTCATAAGCTACTGCTCCAACCTTTCTGATAACCTTCGCTTGTTGGCTAGAAGCGAGGGTTTGAGCTTCACCGACTCCATACTGTAGTGGAAGCATGCGTAAAAATTTTGTAGCGAGGAGGTAAGCCGCCTCCAGCCTCAAAAGAGGCATCAGCAAAGCGTCCATGTTCTGCTGATTCTATGCAATCAAGATTGTTCTTCAAAGTTTCATGGCGACAAGCGGCAATCGCGGCGGGGGCTGTGCCCCAGTACCGAAATAAACAAAGCTAAAACTTCATAACCGTAGAAACCAAGAAAGGTGACATCCTTATTGACATGTGAAAAGAAGAATTATAACAGTACTCGCCTAGGTGAAGCCACTTCACCCATGCTCTTTGCTGCTCCGAAACATAGTTCCTCAAATAGCCTTCCAACCACTTGTTCACTATTTCAGTTTGTCCATCTGTTTGGGGGTGATAACTAGTGCTTGGAGTAAGCACAGTACCACTCATTCTAAAGACCTCTTGCCAAAAAGTGCTTAGGAACTTGCTGTCCCTATCACTCACAATGTTTTTTGGCAACCCATGTAACCTAAATACCTCATGAACAAACAGATCTGCAACTTGGGCTATTGAAAAAGAGCTGGTAATGGCGAAGAAGTGAGCAAATTTTGTTAGTCTATCCACTACAACATAGATACAGTCCTTCCCTTGGACCTTGGGGAACCCTGTGATGAAGTCCATCGATATGCTTTCCTATTTTTGATTGGGAATAGGGAGAGGTTGCAGCAGACCAGCAGGTAGAGTATGCTCATTCTTGTTCATTTGACAAGTGGGACACTCCTGAATGTAGCGTTGAACTTCCCCTTTCAGCCCTTTCCAAGAAAATCTTTCCCGGATCTGCCTATATGTCTTGAAGAACCCTTGATGACCAGCAAGCGGAATGTTATGAAATGTCAACAAAATCTTCTTTTTGAGCTTAGAATCAGCCACCAAAAAGATTCTACCCTTGTAGTGTATCAGCCCTTCAACCACCTTGTACCTTTCGTCATGAAAAGTACCCTCAATGATGCTGGTTGCAAACTGATTTTTGGCATAATCAGCAAGCAACATGTCCTTCCAATCAGCAGTAAGCTCACACAATGAGCTCAAATGGGGTCTCCTAGATAGAGCATCAGCCACAATGTTGTTTTTTCCCTTGACATACTCAATGTCAAAATCGTAAGCTTGAAGCTTACTCACCCACTTTTGTTGCCTCTCATTCAGATCCTTCTGATGCATGAAGTGCTTGAGACTATTGTGATCAGTCTTGACCACAAACTTGCTTCCCACCAAATACTGTCTGAACTTAGCTAATGCATGCATAATGGCAAGCATTTCCTTATCATAGATGGAGTAGGTCCTCTCAACACCTCTTAGTTTTCTGCTCTAAAAACACAATGGGATGTTTGTCTTGCATCAAAACAGCCCCAACTCCTTCACCGGATGCATCACATTATAGCTCGAAAGGCTTGGAAAAATCTGGAATCGCCAGAACCAGGCATGAGCTCATGATCCCCTTAAACTTATCAAAAGTAGTTTCAACCTTTTCTGACCAACAAAAAGCCCCCTTTTTCGTGAGGTCAGTAACAGGAGCAGCATTCTATGAGTAGCCTTTCACAAATCTTCTGTAGAATCCACAAAGACCCAAGAACCCTTTCAAATGAGTCAAGTTCTTAGGAGGTGGCCAGTCAACAACTGCCTTGATCTTTTCAGGATCAACCTTCACTTCCTCAGCACTGATTATGTGACCAAGGTAAAGTAGCTCCTTCATTCCAAATTCACATTTGGATTCTTTAGCAAACAAACTCTCAGATTCTAGGATGCTAAGCACTTCCTCCAAGTGCTTGAGATGTTCTTTCCATGTCTTGCTGAAAATCAGGATGTCGTCAAAAAATATCAATACAAACTTCCTCAACTGCTTCTGAAAGACTCTGTTCATACAAGACTGGATGGTAGCAGGAGCATTAGTCAACCCAAATGGCATGACTAGAAACTCGAAGTGGCCATAGTGACATCTAAAAGCTGTTTTCTCAACATCAGATCCTCTCATCCGAATCTGGTGGTAGCCCAATCTCAAATCGATCTTTGAAAAGAACTTGGCTCCATGTAGCTCATCAATGAGCTCATCTATCCTCGGAATGGGATATCGGTTTTTGATGGTGCTTTGATTCAAGGCACGATAATCCACACACATGCGAATGGTACCATCCTTCTTCTTCACAAGAACAACTGCTGAAGCGAAGGGACTCTTGCTTGGACGAATGACGCCCATCTCCAAGAGTTCCTGAATTTTTTTCTCAATCTCGTCCTTCTGCTTCTTAGGGTACCGATATGGAGTTGTAATAAATGGTTTAGCTCCTTCCTTGAGCTCTATGACATGCTCTGAACCCCGTTCAGGAGGTGGTCCAGGAGGTAAATCAGCAAATACCTTGCTCTTCTTTGTGAGTAAAGAATGAATATCAGGAGGATAGTCTCTCTTAGTCTCTTAGTTTCAACCGGACTAGTAGGAAGAATCATACATTCTGCAGCCCACTAAGCTTGATCATGACGAATCAGCCTTGCCATTCTCTTGAATGACACAATCCGAGGACCCCCATTGGACATTCCTCTTAGTACTACCCTCTTCCCATCGGATTGAATTTTGAGCTCCATGGTTTGCAGATTTAAGGAGATCTCTCCAAGTGAACGCAGCCATTGAATGCCTAGAACGGCATCCGTATCTCCAATGTTGACTACATAGAAGTCGTCCTTGACTTCATAGTTTCCCAATTGCATAGTCATGTTTGATATCTTCTTGGTGCATGAGATGTGAAACCCATCAGCAACCATAACCTTGAAGCCTTCAAATTCTTCTGTTTGCAGCCCCTTCTTTGCCACCACAACTTCATCAATGAAGTTATGTGTTGCCCCGGTGTCAATCAAGGCAACTATTTGCTGCCCCTTAATCATCCCTAGAACTTTGAAGGATTCATTCTTTTGAAAGCTCGAAAGTTGAGCCAAAGTACCTCCACTTCCTTTTTCATCTTCGGACTCTTCTAAAGCTCTTTGCACTTCACTATCATCAAAATCCGACTGCTGGTCTAAAAAATCAGAATTGCTTTCTCCAGCTAAATAGTATTCAATTTGATGAAATTTGACTCCCTTTGGGCAAATGTGATCTTGGGACCATTTTTCTCTACACCAAAAACATAACCCCTTTCTTCTGAGTTCGTTGAGTGTCTCTGGATCCAATCTTGTGACATGAGGGTTATGCTGTTTGAACTCCTTATGATGAGGTTTTAAATGAGGTATGTGATGAGGTCTTTTTCCTTTATCCCCTCTGTGAAATGTTGGCTTGGATTGAAACTTTGCTTTAGGAGCAGCCCACTCCATGTTTCTTGCTTTCTTCATTGCCTCCTGTAGGAAGGGTGGATCAAAAGCTTTAATCCAACCCTTGAGTGGCTCCATCAATCCTTCACTGAATAGGATCACCAAATACCTCTTAGTGATTCCTGTGACCATGACTGAGAGTCTCTAAAACTTAGCTATGTAGGCGTCAACTGTGCCATATTGCCTAAGTTGTGCCAATTCTCTAAAATGTATTTCAGGATCTTTTTTCTCAAATCTCTCTATGAGCCTATTGGTGAACTCATCATAGGTAGTGATAGACCGATGACCCAAGGTGACTAGGCCATGGTACCACCACTCATGCGCCACCCCATCAAGGTGTAGCATAGCGAACTTAATCGCCTCCTCTTCCGCCATAGGTCTAAGAGCTAGATAATTATCTAACTTCTGTATCCAAGCTCTGGCTGAGCTGTTGTCACTCCCATCAAAATGTGGAAGCATGACCTTGTTGACAGCTTGATGCAAATCCCCATGTACTGTTGTTTTTCTTTGTTCATAATGTCTTCCTTGTCCTCTGTTCTTCCTTTTATGATCCATAAAATCATTATAAGACATATCCATCTTGATTTCATCAGGTAGAGAATCATACTCAGCACGGCTGAGTCTCAACTGATCAACAAATGAAGTATTTTCTTCTGGATCAGGTTGAGTGTTTACTGGTGCCAAGAAGGTGGGGTTGAATGGCCTGGAAGAAATGTATGTGTTGTTTGAAGCAGGCTGAGCAGCATCTCCATCATGCTGGTTCGTGGCACTGTGTTCTCTTCTATGTCCTGGGTTGCTTTGTGGAGTTGCGTTCTGGCCCACTTTCCCCATCATGAGAGATACCATATCCATTAAGGCATCCATCTTCCTTTCAAACCTCTTCCCCGGACTTACCGATCTTTCTCTTCCCTTCCCACTATCTTCTCTATTACCACCCGATGTCCTCTCATTATCCCCCATTTCTATTTCCTGAGAAGACTCCCAATGAGCCCTCAAAACCTCTGATGCTGCCTGACCTTCTGGAGCGTGATGCCACTAAAACTGATTTGC
>VDFB02004149.1:0-26896 GCA_007258455.2 Sequoia sempervirens | reverse complement strand
CCAATGGGTGTTTTGGAGATTACTTGGATGTTTTGGCAGTTGGAAAGGTGAAACTTGAATATATGTACTTCATTTTAGTACCACATCATCTTATTTTCTATGTATGCATGTTTGTATTCTCTCTTTTTACAATTGTTGGGTTAATGTAATAAATGAACTAAGATAGATTTCCATCAGGGGGGTTTCTTGCATAATAATTTGATTAGAGTGTGCATGCACTTTTATCTCTATCTTGTTTTGATGGACAGTCACATGGGTTATCTGGTTTCTTAGTTTCTTTTGTCTGCATTCTTGCTCTTGCTTGGCACATATCATATTCACATCAGTTCACACTTTAGATTGGTAGATTATGGTTATTGATCCGCATTTGTTCAAATCCTTCTTAGTTTGAGGGCCATCTTTTTATGGTTAATGTTCTAGAGTCTTTATGGTAGTTATTGCTATGGAATATTTTTAGTCACAGTTTGGAATCGGCATCGAGATACACGGTTTTGAGATTCTGTCATCATTTCATCTACTATTGCTTCATAGATTCTAGGGTTGCTCCAGTTTGTGAGTTTTCCAGTGTTTTGTTGTATTGGGTCTGCTATCACATTATTATGATTCCTTTTTTGGTTTCTTGTAGAGAGAAGTATCTTTCCTTGCTTTTCAGATTGTGTTTCTAGTGTTACTCCGTAGTGTTCTTCCAGTGCTTCTTTGCAGTAGTCATCTCATTGTATGGGGGTTTGGTCCCACTAGGTTTTCCTTCTCTACCTCATTATTGCATTTGTACTTAGGTACCTGATCAGGCCTTGTTGTCGAGACCAATTCATGCTTTCTTGCATTCATCTTAGTTTTAGGTGCATGCTTTGTTAGTCTCCCTAAGTTGCACTTATCAAGGGGTGTTAGTGTAATTAATATTTAATTACACATGCATAACTTTACTTAGGTAATATTTAATTTCTAGGTTAATTATTCTCATCCTTATCTTGTTGAGCTATCTTGTTGCTCAAGATAAGATTAGGGTTATGCATACTTTCTTTTATAAAGAAAATCTTCTCATGTAATTATGAATTCCTGAATAATAATATTTTGCACATCTTTTTGCAAAGCTCTTGTTTTTTTTTATTTTCTCCTCTATGAAAGCCTTTTCTAGTTTGCATTTCAGATCTTGGTTTCTAACACTACCCACCTATTATATATGACTTAGGTGATAGATATCTGTATGTCTTTTGATATGTTGTCACCATCACTCAGACTCATAATGAGGACACTAGATAGTGGAGGAACACTATTGACACCCTCGCGTAGTTTATATGGAGGCCCTAAATGGATTGTTTTTTTCTGCCTGTTATTGTAATTAATATTTAATTAAACTTGCATAACTTAGGTAATATTTAATTCCTAGGTTAATTATTCTCATCCTTATCTTGTTGAGCTATCTTGTTACTCGAGATAAGATTAGGGTTATGCATACTTGCTTTTATAAAGAAAATCTTCTCATATAATTATGAATTCCTGAATAATATTATTCTTCACATCTTTTGCAAAGCTCTTGCTTTTTCTGATTTTCTCTTATGTGGAAGGATTTTCTAGTTTGAATTTTAGATCTAGGTTTCTAACATGGTATCAGAGCCTTGATTTGAAGCCCCTTCTCATATTTTTGAGAAAATCATTGCAATGTTTGTTTAGGATTCCTCGAGGGTATGATGCCTTGAGTTTATCTATGAGGTGTTTTGGATCAGATCGGGCTTCACCATTGGATTTAAACTGATGGAAAAAGTTAGGATTGGCTATTTTTTTGTAGATTTTGGCCATCGTTTTCTAGATCCATGAGGGTTTCAAGTTTAATTTTTTTTGGAAGCTCTAGAGGTAGCTTATTTTTTGGGGCACTTTGGGAAGAAACAAAGGTCACCATTGTGTTAGCAGCGGCCAAAAATAATAAAAATTTCTTAGGCCCAATGTCGAAAGGATCATGGTGTAAAAAGTGGCAATATTGTAGGGTATGTGGTAGGCTTTTTTCACCCAAAATTAATATAGAAACAAAGAAGGTTTTTAGAGGAGATTCATTTCCAAAATATAAATTATGATTTAATTTGAATTTAATAAATAATTATTATTCATTTTTCTATTAAATTCTGACTAAAGATCTGATCAATAGGCTGATTGAAAAGCATCTACTTATAACTTTCAATGATTATCATATTTTTTGAATCAAAACATGCGTCACATTCATGCTTCACATAATATAGAAGGATTAAAAAAAGAAAATTAAATTTCATGAAGTTTTGACCAAGTTAAGGTGTAGTCAAAGTAGCCCGAGTTTACCTGTTTTAAAGTTGTAATAAAAATTCATAATTATTTACTTTGGAAAAAATTACAAAAAAATATGCATCACATCAGACATGAGTCCCCTACTTATATATAAAATCTTACAAAAGAAATAGCTATCATTTTATTGTAGTTTGGGGTGAGTGGGACACACACCTACTTATTTTTTTTCCACGAAATTTAAATTACTCTGCATTAAAATTTCAAATTTCACCAAATGAATTTTTATTTATTTTTTAAATAAACCTAGTATTTTAGAAACTACATTCAATTTTCTACAAATTCTATTTCTTACATATTTTTCAAATAATATAAGATAACTTATTTATTCAAATGTTCGTCTCAAGTTTCTAACACTAATTTTTTCTGAATTTTTTTTTGCCACTTAAGGGCTGTTTTTGCATGATGATCCATACCCTCTTTTGTTTCATTGATTTTGGTGAAGTTGTGGAAGGCCAAAAAAATTTCCACAGGGCGGTATGACCTCCCCATCATGTAATTCGATGCATGGAAATTTTTTAAAAAATTTTAAAAGTGCATTTTTTGGGAACTATGTGGCGCCTCCAGTTATATACGCATCCTACCATTGCCGTGCCACTGGGCGGCAACCCATACGCCACCACCACTAGCTCTACCACTGGTCCACCACTCCCACAGTCTATTCCTCTAGCACTTCCACCACAATCACATAGGAGATCAGGAACCCTCCGACCTGGACCTGGCTGATCACAACGATGGAATATTCTGACACAAAGTGAATATACCAGTGGCCAAATTTTTTTTCCCTGACAACCTCTAGGCCATCAAATTTTTACTCATGAAGTACTGACATTAGCACAACATCAGCGGTCATACGACACTCTTTTCCCCCTCCTAGCCTTGATTTTCCTTCAAAGTATTTTTTAGTTGGTTCCAAGCACTTTCTTGTGTTGTAGTTTATTTTGTAGTATTGTTTTTTGGCTGCATTTATTTCAATTTGAAGTTCGATGTTCATTTTTGGCTTCCAAGCTAATAATTTTTTTCCATGATCTCTGATTTTCGCCTTCTTTGCAGCATTGGAAAGGTAATGAGGAGCTCTATGATGTTGTCCCTACACTTTTTTTTTCATCTATCCTAGGTTGATCGTTATTCCATATTTTTTCCAATGGGTGTTTTGGAGATTACTTAGATGTTTTGGTAATTGGAAAGGTGAACTTGAATATTTGTACTTCATTTTAGTACCACATCATCTTATTTTCTATGTATGCATGTTTGCATTCTCTCTTTTCACAATTGTTGGGTTAATGTAATAAATGAACTGAGATAAATTTCCATCAGGGGGGTTTCCTACATAATAATTTGATTAGAGTGTGCATGCACTTTGATCTCCATCTTGTTTTGATGGAAAGTCACATGGGTTATTTGGTTTCTTAGTTTCTTTTGACTGCATTCTTGCTCTTGCTTGACACATATCATATTCACATCGGTTCACACTTTAGATTGGGAGTTTATGGCTATTCATCTGCATTGGTTCAAATCCTTCTCAATTTGAGGGTCATGTTTTTACGGTTAATGTTCCAGAGTCTTTACGGTACTTGTTCCTATGGAATAGTTTTAGTAATAGTTTGGCATCAGCATCAAGATACACAGTTTTGAGATTGTATCATCATTTCTTCTACTGTTGCTTCACAGATTCTAGGGTTGCTCTAGTTTGTGAGTTTTCCAGTGTTTCGTGGCATTGGGTCTATTGTCACATTATTATGAATCCATTTTTGGTTTCTTGTAGAATGAAGTATCTTTGCTTACTTGTCAAATTGCAGTTCTAGTGTTACTCCGCAGTGTTCTTCTAGTGCTTCTTTGTAGTAGTCATCTCATTGTAAGGGTGTTTTGTCCCACTAGGTTTTCCTTCTCTACCTCATTATTGCATTTGTACTTGGGTACCTAATCAAGCCTTGTTTCTGGGACCAATTCATGCTTTCTTGCATTCATCTTAGTTTTAGGTGCATGCTTTGTTAGTCTCCCTAAGTTGCACTTATCAGGGGTGTTAGTGTAATTAATATTTAATTACACATGTATAACTTTACTTAGGTAATATTTAATTTCTAAGTTAATTATTCTCATCCTTATCTTGTTGAGCTATCTTGTTACTCAAGATAAGTTTAGGGTTATGCATAGTTTATTTTATAAAGAAAATCTTCACATGTAATAATGAATTCCTGAATAATAATATTTTGTGCATCTTTTTGCAAAGCTCTTGCTTTTTCTGATTTTCTCTTCTATGGAAGCCTTTTCTAGTTTGAATTTTAGATTTTGGTTTCTAACATTGCCCACCTATTATATATGAGTTAGATGATATATCTCTGTATGTTTTTTTTATATATTGGCACTAGCACTCAGACTCATGTTGATGAGACTAGATAGTGGAGGCACACTATTGACACCCTCATGTAGTTTATATGGAGGCCCTCAATGGATTGTGCATAGTGGCATCATGAGGATCGAAACCTGCCTTTCTGTTGACATACATTATTTTTGGTTGTGAAGATTGTTTCAAGAGTTCATATCATTGATAGACACCTACCAGACAGAGTGCTTAGGTAGTTTGGTGATGTCCAGGATGTGTTGTAGGGCTGAGTTGAGTTTTCTCAATCTTCTAGGGAGGTTCCTCTATGGGGCCACATATTCTTGTAGTGATGATGGAGGCAAACATAGATGCAGTGCAACCTGTTCAGTGGGGATGGACAGGTGGAGCTATGGATCTAGGGATGATAGTGGAATATGACTCCTGGTGGGCACAACATAGACCTGAGCCATATATAGATCTTCATCAGCCAGCATTTGTAGAGCATCATGGAATAGGACCACACGGTTAGTATGGTGGTAGGGGAGGTGGTTGGCATGGTAGAGGTGGAGGAGATAATGGAAGAGGAGGAGGTGGTAGGGGTGGTCGATCAGGTCGACGAGGTTTTAGAGGTTGAGGCATAGATTTTTCACCTATCCATGAGGATAGGGGGAGGGAGAGGATGTACCTATGTTAGAGGTTGGTGGAGAAGAGGAGGCCATTGGGGAGGAACATGTTGTAGAGGAGGAAATTTTGGAGGAGGCTATCATGGACTTGGCTATTGGGGAGGAGGCATAGATGGATTCCCTCGATCTACTAATGGGTAGGATAAGGAGGACATAGATGATTATTTTCCAAAGGAGGAGATGGGGGTTGAGGAGAGGGAGCTTCAAGATAGGATTATTAAAGAGTGGGATGTTGATGAGGGAGAGAGAGAATGACAGGATGAGGAGGGTCCAGTGGATCAATGGCTAGTTGATTTATAAGCTAGGGTTGAGGCCTTGGAGGAGTAAATTAGAGTTGTGTATGCAGAGAGAGATGTGATACAGATGGAGAGGGATAGTGCCTATTTGGAGAGAGATTAGGCAGTGGTGTGGAGGCAGGAGATAGAGAAGAGATTGGTGGATTTTACAACTCTTTGCATTGGACCAGCTATAGCTATGGCCTAGGAGTTGGTCAAGGCTAGTGATAGAGAGAGATATTACAGAGATTTGTATGAGTAGGAGGTACCTCCTTAGAGACAGGCTCCTAGTGCTTCTTTAGCACTTAGCAGTAGATCACAGAGTAGGTCATCACACAGTAGATATTGAAGCACTGGTGGTGTCCTAGGACCTCACAGGTCAGGACCTTATGATAGGCCACCTTTTGCACAATGACCATCAACATGACCCCGTCAGTCACCTTGTCATTCTCTACATGGGAGAAGTGGGAGTTCATCCTAGGGACATGTTTTATATTTGTAGACATTGTATTTTGATTATAGAGCATGTGAGCTCATTTTTTTGGAGATACATTCTAACATTGTATTGTGACACTTTTCTGAGTGGTATATAATATATATATCATTTTTGGTGGTGATTATATGATATGGAGTTCTTTATATGATTATGCAGTCTTCTATATGATACACAGTCTTCTATTTATGCATGTGTTATGGATGTCAATGTTTACTTTATGGTGTTAATGTAGCCTATAATGTTATGTTGATTCTATATGATGATGTATGCATTTATGATTATGAGATGCAATGTGATTTATGTATTTCCAATTCCATGTAAATGTATTTATTGTGATAATATGCTATGAAGTTTATGATGGTGAATGCATGTTATGTCATGGATTCTTAGATACAATGGATGTTTATATTTTTTTCTTGTTTTCAAATGCAGTATATATGTACGATTTAATATGTATATATGTATGACAATGTATAAATGATGTTCTTAACATAAATGCATATGGAGGATGCTTTAATTTTAGTGTTAACAATCTTCAATATTTTCTGAAACATAATAGGCCTTCCATTAAATCATCATTGGGTGTTAAACGATACAAGTGGATAATAAACACCATGATATGAGATAGACCAAGATGTGCAAGGTCATCCACCTACTAAAAGTAAACAGTTGCAGATAAGGAATGTCCTAACTCATACTAAGGGAAAAGTTGCCCCAGTCTTTTTGATAAGACAAACCACAGACAACAATCAAATAAAAAATTAGTCATGAGACATCAATTATCCTCTAAATCCTTCATGGGACATCCTCAAGATAGCAAGTAACCTAACTCAAAGACAAAGCCAAAAGACAGTTGACAAAAAATAGTCAAAGAAAAAGAGTCATGATACATCCTTGCTTCTCTAAATCCTTCATGGGACATCCTTGAGAAAGCTACTAACCAGACTTAAAGATAAAGCCAAATGAAAAAAATAAGACAAAACAAGCCATAATGTCAACAACTAGTAAAAATATTTTCCAAAATTTGATCATGTTTGTTTTTTAATTATTTAGGGGATTGATAGGATGATTCTTTGATAAAGCTTGGTTTTAGGAATGACACATACCATATAAGACGTTGTGTCTAGTTTCGATCATGTGACTATTTGTATAAGGAAATGACTAAGCCTAGTTTCAGAAAGACTCATATTGTACAAGACGTTAAGTCTAGTTTTGATGGTGTGACCTCCTGTATAAGGAAATGATGATTGTTTGACTAAATTATCATGTCTGTTTTGTTGGTGTAATTAATATTTAATTACACATTTGCATAAGTTTACTTAGGTTTATTCCTAAGTTATAGGATCTTATCTTTATCTTTTGAGCTATCTTGTTGCTCAAAATAAGATTAGGTATTCACATCTTTGCTTTTATAAATCAAATAATCTCTTGTAATTAATTGTCTCTTTTCGAATATATCAATTTGCATGTTTTTATGCGATCTCTCTATTTTTTTATTTTTCTCTTCTATGGAAGGATATTTTGGTTTGCATTTCAGATCTTGACTATTCTAACATGGTATCAGAGCCACGATTTGCAGCCCCTTCTCAGCCTTTTTGGAGGATTTCGTTGCAGAGCTCGTTTGGATTCCCTCGAGGGTTTCAATCCTTGAGCATATTTCTAGAGCGTCTTGGATCATATAAGGGTTTTCCGTTAGATTCAGAGTGCTAGAAAAAGTCAGAAATGACTTTTATTTCATTAATTTTCATCACCATTTGCCAGATCTGTGAGGGTCAGAAGTTCAGAGATTTTTTGCAAGATCTAGGGGTAGCCAAATTTTTGGAGCAGTTTGAGCAGAAACGGAGGTCACCATTGCATTCGCAGCAACCAAAAACCCTAAAAATGCCCTTCGTTTCATCGATTTCTGAGCATTTGGTTTGGAAGGAAAAAAAATTTGTCTGGGGGGTCATAGGCCTCCCCAGCACACCTTTCGATGCACGAAAATAAAAATAAAAATAAAAAATTGAGCTTTCTCGGTTCCTGCACTAGTGCCTTAAGTTATAAAGCAGATCTGCCGCCTGACGGCCACTGAGAGGCCACCGGGTGGCCACCCATATTCTGCCCACCACTAGCTCCTCCACTTGTCCACCACCGCCTATCTATGTAGCCCCCATGAGCCCTTGCACTCAGCCCCTGGCGACATGGAGAACCAAGGGCTCTGCCCCTGCACCAGCCCACCACCCACCAACCCCGAGTCGCCCACAGGACCAGGGGCCAATTTTTTTTTCATTTTGTAGGGGGGGAAAATTTTTGCGGCAACGGCCAGATGACCATCAATTTTAACCTCATGAATGGGTGACATCAGCATGACGTCAGCGGCCGTACGACGCTCTTTGCCCCTCCTAGCCCTGATTTTTCCTTAAGGAGTATTTTTTTTTTCTTTTGGTCATAACTTGGGTATACGGTATAAAAATTGGGCAAATGAGATATTGCCGAAAAGCTAGTTCCGAGCACTTTCCAGTGGTGTTGTTTATTTTTTAGTATTTTTCTGTTTACCTACATTTATTTCTGTTTGAAATCAGATGTGTATTTTGGGCTTCCGAGCTCTTAACTCTTTGCCATGATCTCCATTGTTTGTCTTCTTTATGGCGTTGGAAAGGTATTGAGGGGCTCTATCTTACTATCCATTCACTTTTTCCTGTATCTATCCCAAGTTTTTTGTTATCCCAAATTTGTCCTGATGGGTGTTTTGGAGATTACTTGGATGTTTTGGTAGTTGGAAAGGTGAAAATTGAACATTTGTACTTCATTTTAGTACCACTTCATCATATTTTCTGTTTATGCACATTTAGGATTCTCTCCTTTTATAAGCATTAGGTTATTGTAATTAATGAACTAATATAAAGTTCCATTAAGGAGGGTTCTTGCATTCATCTTGATTTGTTGGCAACTCGCATGGATTATCTAGTCTTCTTGTTCTTTTGGCCACATTCTTGCTATAACTTGACACATGTCAGATTCATTGGTTCACACTTCAATTGGGAGATTATGTTTCTTGATCCTCATTGTTCATATTCCTCTCAATTTGAGGTCCATGTTTGTGTGGTTATTGTTCCAGAGTCTATTTTTGGTACTCCTTCCCATGGAAGAGTTTCAGTCACAGTTTGCTATCAGCATCGAGGTACATGGTTTCCAGATTATGTCATCATCTCATCTCCAGTTGCTTCTCAGATTCCAGAGTTGATCTAGTATGTGAGTTTCCAGTGTTCCTTGGCATCGGGTATGCTGTTACTTTTGTGATTTTGATTGGTATTTTGCAAACAGAACTATCTTTCCTTGCTTGCCAAATTTGGGGTTCTAGTGTTGCTTCATCAGAGTTCTTCCAATGATTCTTCATAGTAGTTCATCTCACTGAGGGGGGTTTCTCTCTCTTTATATTTGTACATGAGTACCTGATCAGGCCTTGTTGCTGGGACTCATATTTGCATAATAATTTTCTTCTCCCTAAGTTGCACTTATGGGTGTTGGTGTAATTAATATTTAATTACACATTTGCATAAGTTTACTTAGGTTTATTCCTAAGTTATAGGATCTTATCTTTATCTTTCGAGCTATCTTGTTGCTCAAGATAAGATTAGGTATTCACATCTTTGCTTTTATAAAGCAAATAATCTCTTGTAATTAATTGTCTCTTTTCGAATATGTCAATTTGCATGTTTTTATGCAAAGCTCTTACTTTTAGTTTCCTCTTCTATGGAAGGTCTATTACGGTTCTTGTCGGATCTTGGTAATCTAACAATAATTGAGTGAGGATCTTGGGATAGTCTCCCAACATTTAAACCATATTCTAGGAGAAAGGCTATAACCTAAATTGCAGAAAGAAGTCATGAATCCAATTCCACAATTGTTGAGCTTTGGTGCAAAACCAAAATAGGTGCTTAAAAGACTCACATTTCCCAAAAAAAGGGCAACACAGGTCTTGGACCCCCAGGTGAGAAAGTTGAGAGCCAACTAGTAAGCCTTGGAAAAGAACACACCAAGCAAAGTGGGAGAGCTTAGGATCAATAATGGTAGACCACATAGCAGAAAACCTTTTGTGCCAAATAAAAACTAGGAATTGGAGATGCCACCTTTGGTTCAAATTATTAATCATCTTAAAATGAGGAGAAAGCCATTGATAACCAAGTCGAGGCTTGTAGTTCTTGAAAGGGGTGTCTAGAAACCACTTCCAATCTTTCCACCAAGGCTTAGTGGAGAGAATTCCCACTTTGTGAAGCATATCAGCTAGAATGAAATTGACTAGAAATTCAAAGTTTTTAAAGTCATGTTTCTATAAGCTAAAATTGGCACGAAAAGCCTCCGATTACATA
This sequence comes from Sequoia sempervirens, assembly GCA_007258455.2. NCBI lineage: Eukaryota > Viridiplantae > Streptophyta > Pinopsida > Cupressales > Cupressaceae > Sequoia > Sequoia sempervirens. Next base: position 16,460 of record VDFB02004149.1, on the reverse strand, counting down.
ATGCTCATAGTGGGTTTGTGAAACAAATCTTGAGCGATTTTCATGCCCTTTTTGTGAAATCTAAGAGTTGTAAGCCAAGGAAGCTTGGATAGAGTTTGACCCATATTGGAAAAAAGAGGAGACCACCAAATATTTTGTTGATTGAATGAGAGACCATCTTTGAAACTAGCCCCAATCTAGTGGATCCAAGGTTTGGAAACCTCCCAAGCATGCCAAATACTTTTGTCTACAAAAGTACCCATAGTCTAAATGGGCTCCTTCATAATGAGAAGGGTTTACAAACCAATTCCCTTCCAGGAAGTTCTATGAGCAGGATGGCCCACTAGAATATAATGCTTGAGGAGAATTTTCCAATCCTCATTACCAGTAAGAGTATGAATAATCCATTTGACACAAAGATAAGTCCCCTGTCACTAAGCGGAGAGAAGGCCAAGGCCACTAGAATCTCTGGGGAGACAACATAACTCCAAGAAAATGTGGTGAAAGCCTCTGTGAGTCTCAGAGGAGGCCCAAAGAAAATATTTGAGGAATTTTTTCTAGCTTGGCATAAGAGGCCTTGGAAGGGGCTCAAAATGAGGAGTAATACACATGGGTCATTGCTAGGATTTTAGAGCCCACCTATAATTTATTAGCCAGAGAGCAGCTTGGTAACCTAGAATGCCAACTTCTGCTCAATTGGAGAAATAACTTATTGCTAGAGATCAATGGTGGAGGCTTGAAAAGAGAAAGGGATTCCAATAAATCTGAAGATTTTCCCTAGGGAAATCCACTTCCACCCAAATTGTTGAATCCAAAGAGGGCTAGGAAGCATAGAATATCTATAACAAAAAGTTTGGTGCCATTGGATGGCAATACTAGAGGCCAAGAAAAAGGTCTTGAGACATTAAAGAGTATATTTGGCATTGTTTTCTTCTTCCAACAAGGTAAGGAAGGAATCATTAGCAAAGTGGCCATTGACAAGCTGAGACAATGAGTTAGGTAGAGAAATTTGCCAGACAAGCCCCCAGGAAATAGAGTGGGAAAAAAGATAGCCAAAACCCTCAATAGCTAGCACATAAAGTGAGGGGGAAAGTAGACAACCTTGACAAATTGAGTGAAATAGACCGAAAGATGGGGAATGGTGACTATTAATGGTGATTGTACAAGTTGAATCTTTGAAGAACAACATTTTTACAAACTGAATGAAATTAGGGCCAAAGCCCTTGACACAAAAAAAAATAGCCAAAATGAAAGGCCACTCAATGTGATCATAAGGTCTAGAAAAATCATTTTTTAGGAGTATAGCCTTTTTATTAGAGCATCTCACCCACTCCATACCTTCCCAGATGGAAATTATGTTGTCTAGGATGAATTTGGATTTAATGAAACCAATTTGTTCAGGGAACATAATCTGAGGCAAGAGATGACATATTTTCAAAGCAAGGGATTTGTTAATTATTTTGTAGGAAACATTGAGGAGCGTGATGAGTTGCTAGTTTTAGATATCCTCGGGATCACTAGAATTAGGTATGAATTTAATATTACCTTTTTTGATGAGATTACCTAGAGAATTAGAATGAAAAGCTTCAAGATAAATTTTATGCAGATCACTTCCCACATAGTCCCAAATGGATTTGTAAAAATTGCATGAGAACCCATCAATTCCCAAAGCTTTGTCATCATCCATTGTGCTCACACATTCTTTGAGGTCTTTAATCATGAGTAATTTCTCACAAAATACTTTTTCAGCTATAGAATTTAGCCTAGTTGGCACAACAACAAGGCAGTCCTAGAGCACATTATTTTACTCTAGTGTGTAATCTTGGGCTATGAAAACTTGCTCATAGTTCCTAACAAACTCTTGGAGAATGTTAGGTAGCTCAAAGAGCATATTATTGCCATATTTAATACACTTGATGCTAGGCAAAGAGTGTTTGGCATGAAGATACATAAATAACTCCTTTGAGGCACAATCCCTAATCTTGAGCTAATGGAATTTGGCTTTGATTTGTGCTCCTCTAGCCACTTGCTTTTGATGTCTTAACTTTGCAACCTTGACTTGTAGAGAACGGGAGAAGGAAATAGCCGCTAAAGCCTCATTGATTTACAAATATCAGATGTGGTCACCTCATAAGACCGTTTGCAAAAAAATAGCTAACTAGCAGCCATAGATGAAAAGAAACCTCATAGTATAGGTGATGGCATAATTCCACCACTTGATCTATCCAGTTGAGTGGACAGGTCAACTTTCCAGATCCCAAATAGTTTTGATGTGGGCTAGTGTGGTCTGGTGATGCAGCAAAGATGTATTTAAAAAGAACTATGTCCTACTAGCACAAGGCTTCCCCACTTACAATTCAATGTAAAAATGAATGGGAAAATGGTTTGACAATGTGAAGTCCACTAATAGTGTAATCAGAAGTGGGGAGGAGCTGGAAAAAGAAAAGAAAGATTGTGTAGAGATCATGGCACAATAAAGATGCTTAAAGACTCTATCAGACCTAGTTTGAAAATTGCACAAAGTACACCAAAAAGAATGAGAATGGTAACGACCAATACTGGGGTTGAAAAGATCTAATGTATTGCTCATGTAAAATTGTTGGGAATTAAGGAGTCTCAACCTTGGAAATTCCTAAGTTTTTTATTTATTATTACTTTAGTTTTTCTCATGGATAAAAAATCATTTATGTTGTTAAATAGTTGCACTCCATCAAAAGGGGCATGAGATTTTGAGTTGACACTTTTTCCACATCTAGGTGCCTTGAAAAATAAGTTATTAGTTGTCAAAAGATGCCCACTTAGTGGTATAACATGGAAATCCTATTTTTAAGGATGTTATGATAGATTCCATGACAACTGTAAGGGATAAAAGTGGGAAATATCATTTTGGATGTGAGAATCATCTATGACACACGTAAGAGAATCTTTGCATAGCTATTGATGGTTTATGACGCATGTAAGAGAATCTCCTATTTTATAGGGATTCTAATTATGACATCTTGTAATAAGGTGTAATGTCATGTAAGAGACCGTGTTTATCATGTAAGGGGTCAAATGTATTTTTAACATGGTATTTCTGAACCTTGTTTTGATCCATGGTAATGTTTTATGGTGGTATTTTGAGCCCCCATGAGTCTATATATTGAGGGGTTGAGTTGAAGACACTATGAGATGTTTTGTAGTTTTTTTAAGCTTCTGTTATTGTTGTCCACCTTTCATTTTCTAACATTTGGTATCAGAGCCTAGCCAATTTTGTGTCTTGGGTGGTAGAATAGAGGTTTTTTAGAGCTATAGTGGGAGCTTGGTTAATCTATTTTTTTGTAGTTTTTTGTGTTAAACCATGGCTGCAACTTCTTCACGTTTGGACATAGAAAAATTTAACGGAGTTGGATTTGAGTTGTGAAAGCTAAAAATGGAGGATCTCCTTGAAGAATGAGATCAATGGGTGGTTGTAAAAAATGAAAAGGAACTTGAGAAAATGAGTAATGAAGATTGGGAGAAGATAGATAAAAAGACATGTGGTACTATCAGATTGTCTTTCTGATCCTATTCTCCTAAATTTCTCAAAGGAAAAGATTGCATATGCTTTATGGAACTAGATAGGTGAGATCTATCAAGTAGAAAGTCTGGTAAATAAACTCTACTTGAAGTGAAAGTTGTTTTATCTTAAGATGAGGGAAGGTGAATCTATAACCGAGCATTTAAATTCATTTAATTTGGTTTTGAGTCAACTAGCCTCTATTGATGTTAATGTTGAAGAAGAAGATAAATGCATTATGCTTCTTTTTTCTTTACCTGAGTCTTGGGATAATTTCGTACTTGATCTCACTACTAACATTGAAGAACCAAAGATGGATGCTCTTGTAGCAACTTTGTTGTCATAGGAAATGAGGAAAAAGGATATGGATAGTTCAGGTGATGCTCTCAATGTCACTTGGGAATTCCTAAAGAAAGAGGGTCTAAAGGATATAATAATGGGCCTAAGTATAAGTCTAAGGGTAGATCTAAGACTCTTGGAAAGAAGAACAGAGTGAAATTCTAGAACTGTGGAAAAAGAGGACATGTGAAGAAGGAATGCAAAAATCCAAAGAAACAAGTTGATTCCTCTATAGAGAAATCCTCAAATTTAGGTGATGAAGCTTTGGTTTCTTATCTTCATACTATGAGTAATGAAAATTGGTTAATTGATTCAAGATGCTTGTTTCATATGACTCCTCACAAGGAGTGGTTTACCACATATGAAAAATATGATGGATATGAAATCTACCTTGGTGATAATTCTCCATATCCTATTGTCGGAAGGGGTAGGATATAGTTGTGTTTTAGTGATGAGAGGAGTAAAACCCTCCTTGGTTTTTTACATGTTCTTGGAGTAGCTAGAAATCTTATTTCCATTTCAAAGTTGAATGATTTGAGAATAAATGTAACATTTGATAAGGATGGTTGCAGATTGGTAAGAGGAAGTCTGGTGATAGAAGAGGGACAAGGAAGGGGACTATGTTTATGCTTGAAGCCACTACTATTGTTAACTCTACCAATGTAACTGAAAATATAAAAATACTTTTGTGTTGTGGCACAGTAGATTGGGCCACATTAGTGAGAATGGTTTAAAAAAAAATTGAATAAAAAATTTGTTAGATGATTTTCCTATTCTAATGAGAGTTTTGATTTATGTGAACATTGTGTGTTTGGTATGCCAGACACCTAAAATGACCCTGGGCACACCAAGCTTCATTTTTACCACTTTAGATCCTAGCATAATTGGGATTATTTAATTATGTCCTTGGTCCCACATTAGGCTATTGATTAAATGGTCATAATTGTTAATTAATTCATCATTTGTTCCCTCCTTGATTATTAAATAAATAAATATTATTTATTTATCTAATACGTCATTAATTATCTAAGTCTTCCTTTAATTAAATAAATTTCCTAATTTATTTAATTTCCCTTTGTCATTTATGTCTTCTTGATTAATTAAATAAATTTTATTTATTTAATTACATCACTAATTAAGTCCCCTTCCCCTAAAAATTAAATAAATTCTTATTTATTTAATTTTTGTCCACTTTCCACTATAATTAAATAATTTTAATTTAATTATTTAATTATTCATTTAGCTTTTTCTCTCATTAAAATTAAATAAATTTGATTTATTTAATTTGGTCAATTCTCTTGAGTTTTGAATTAAATCATTATTTAATTCAAAACAATTCTTTTGTCATATTCCTCCATAATTAAATGGTATCTTTATTATTTGGTATTTCTTGATCACGGGTAAATAAATTTTATTATTTAATTTCTCCTAGCGGCCCTCTTCAGTGCCGGTCTTTATCTTTAGGTAATTCTTGACTTTTTGACTTCTCATTTGTTCGACCGCTTGATTGAATTATCTTACTCAATTCAATCTTGGCCATCACTTATCATTTGCCCTAATTTTGACCTAACCTACAATGCACTTTTGACAACATTTAATCTTGATCATTGATTCTAGGGGTTAAGGTCATCTTTTCTAGCCCACCTTTTCTAAATTGGGTTTCTTGAGACAGATTTGTTCTCTCTCTCCACACTCTCTCTCTCTCTCTCTCTCTCTCTCTCTCTTGTCTTGGTCTCTCATTACTCAGTTCTTCGTGGAATCATCAGATCCACTTCTGGGTCATTGTCATTTTATTTTCTGCAAATCCTTCAACACTTGCATAGGGCTTAGTCTTTAGTCATAGTTGCTCACACAAATCTGAGGGCATTTTATTTACTGCAAGCTAGGAGGTGTAACAAAGGTCAATCATGGAAGGTGGAGACTTAGGGTAACATTGTCCCTTTTGTCTTCACATTATTTCCTTTGTGCTTTGTTATTTCATTGGAATTTTATGTTATTGTGCTAACCCCTGTAACAAATTTAGAATTTTCCCTTGATTACATTGGTGAACCCGACATCGTCTCTCGGCTTTTTGTACATTTTTTGTTGTTTTCTATTGTTTTGTAGGGTACAGGTACGGATCACCGCAATTTTTTTAAAAAAACATTGTGACGCATCATATGCGTCGTGACGCGCCCGAGAACCGTAGAGCCGCAATCGCTCTGTCGTAACGCAATTAACGCACAGAGAGATGCATCCATTTTTCCTGAGCCGCATCTGAAACCCTGAAAGCCGCATTTGCAATCCGCGCCGCATCCGTTTGGTATAATACTTTTTTTAGTTTGGGTGTTTCATTTTTGAATTTCAGGTGCTCTAATCTTATGTCTTCCCGTATTTTGTGTTTATTCCTGCATGTTCGATAAGATTAGATTTTGTGTCACTAATCCTTTCTGGTAGTGGCTTTCTATTTTCGTAGGAGTTGTTTTCTGTTGTTTTGCAGGATACTGGTATGGATCGCCGCAAATGTCGCAACGCATCTGCTGACAGAAATGACGCAACTATTATGACAAGCTGTAACTTCCAATCACAGAGACGCATCTGACAATCCAAGCCTCATTCGCAGAATCGAACGACGCATTTGCCAAACCGTGCCACATCTGTCTGGTAATACCGCGCCGCATTTGCATGGTAAATTTTTTCTGTCAGTTTTGAGATTTTAATTGTCGAATTTTGGGTTTCACGATTTCACGGTTTTCTGGTTTTCTGTCTTTTTCTGTGTTTTTATTCCTGCATGTTAACTAGATTAGAACTTTTGTGTTACTAATAATTTCTTGTAGCATGTGGCGATCCTTTTTCGTGTGTCCAAGACCAATACATACAAGACTACTAATACTCATTGTTTGCAGATTCGCATGTCAAAGAAGGAGAAAACAAACTTTGTGCTTGTTTATTTCTAGATTAGAAAACTTTGAATTTGGTGCTTATAAAAAGAATCATGTCTTTCATGCTTGATTGTGCTTGTGGAGTGGTAGGTGAGTATGCTCTCACTTGGTGAAAACCTTGTGATCAGAAAACCAGACCCATTCTTTTATGTTATTTTACCCTTCACGATTTGGTATATCGGAGTATCCTCTCCCCTTGAGCATTCATGCAATCCTGGGTGTAAGAGAAATGGTTACCGACTCTAGAACTTGGGCCTGTTCTGGTGGGAAAAGTACTCACCTCAGATCTACTCTGCCGACCGTAGCACTGATGACTCAGGACTCTACCAGATAGAAAGTGGGTTCTTGGGGAAAGCCCAAGAATCACGAGCTGGTTCCCACGAGATGGATCCCAAAGGGGACTCTCACGATGGATCATGCCCCACGTAACAGAATGCCCGAATTAAACCCCTCTTGTCTTAGTGTCCAACTGTTCTATTGGCCGTTGCTTGATATAGTGCAGGGTACAGTATCATGCCCGAAGATTACTCACTACTGATCCCCTTGAGTAGAGATAGCAATTCTTGGGATGTCACTACCCAATGAATCTGAATTTGCGTGCTTGAATGACGCATGAGCCATGGAGGGTTTCAATGCCACCAAAATTCTAAGCTATCCGGGCTTCTCGAGAAGGAAAGGTGTTCATCACCAATCCGTATAACTAGTGGGTCAAGTATACAAAACCTGTGGCCTATGGCCTTTAGGATTGTGCTTTATCTCATGTGTTTGGTTACTTAAATGCCAGGTTTGTCATGCATTCTGGTTTTGTCTCAGTCCAAACAAAACATTCATCAAACAGATCAAAAACTTCCATCAACATACCACGAAAATCACTTTGAAACAAAACTGTCATATCTGTCGAACCGCAACTGACATTCTGTAACGCAACTGCTCTGATAAACCGCATTTGAAACTTAGAACAACACATTTGTAGGCATTGCGACGCATCTGTTAATCTGAAAGCTTCATATGATAAACCGAGTCGCATCTGACAGTCAAAAAGCCGCAAGTGAAAAACTGAACTACAGTTGATAAACCGTGACGCAATTGCCAAACTGAGACGCATTTGCTTGTCAAAATTTTAAAACTGCACAGTCAAAACCAGAGACCTCCAAACTGTCAGCCATCTGTCAAACTCTGTCACCAAGAAGATTCTGTCAAAATCCTAATTTGAAATTGCTCAAAGTCTTGTCTCTTAACTTGCATTGATCACCTTAGGTTTCATACCTCACCCCATTTAAATATCATACATTCAACATTACGTTGTCCCTAGGCTCATATCTTGCATACTTAGGAATAGGCAAATCTTAAGCACCCCTTGGCAAAATCATTGTTTTCGAAATTAAACCCTTTTGGACCAAGTTATCAAACATCCTTATAGTCATTGTCCTCTTTTGTGAGATTTCTTCCAACTCAAAAGTCTAGTTAGGAAGACTCACTAGTCATCTTGTCAACTTGTCATTAACAACACAGTCCTTTAGTAGTCCAAATCGAAAACAAAGGTCAAGCTTAGAAGTGCTTAGATAGCCTTGTCTTACATTGCATCCACATTGCATACCTTATTCACAAAAATCCAAAAACAGTGGTCATTTTAATCGTCAGTTGAACCTTAGATTTCACCTAGTGTCATACTTGCATTTAGTGAACATTCCCTTTGAGCAATCTCATTTATGGTCAAAACTAGACTTCAAAAGCACAAGAGACAAATGGAAAACTTTGGATGAGATCCCAACAGTCCTCCACATGACTCAAACTGGACCGTGAATGATCCCTTTACCAATCTAGACAATCAACCTCCAGTGACAACACAACCCTTACCTAACAACTCATTCAAACTCTACTTGCAAAGAGATGAAAACGGTCAACTACTTCAGGAACACATAGAAGCATTGACACAAAACCCAGAGGTCTGTCAGTTGGCTAAAACAATAGCACGTCACGACAGAGACAGATTCGTAGCTATGCTCTTGAGTGAAGGAGCTAAGTTACCACCAGGATTTGACATTAACACGTTACATGACCCTAATGCCAACAATGTTCATAACATCTCACATAGTGGTCAAGTCCTAAATACTACAAGCAACATCCCTTTTGACACCACAACGACACTGCATACCACATCCAACATCCCAAACATCTCCAATACAATAAACGCTACATCTATTGGGGGATCACAATCATCCACAACATCCACAACACTACCCCAATTAAATACAACCACTCTTGGCTCCTTGACATCATCAGAAAATTATTCCAATCCTCCTGTTATCGCAACAGCAAACACCACGGGGGCATCATCAAGTCATCACAACCCCCCCTTGACAACTACATCTACTACCATGAACACAACTTCAACAAAATCGTTCAGTAGTAATTCACAACATCCTTTGGGAGGAGCCACAGGGCGTATCTTTATACAAGGACAACAACAAAACATTAACATGACAACACAGTCAAACGTCATTATCTCCCAAGGTACAAATACCAATGTCCCCCTTGTGCAAAATCAGCAATTCACACAAAGTGGCCAAATAACTCAACCCATGACATCGTTAATACATCCTAACATTCATGGTCACAACATCCCCCAAATAACGACACGCATAGCTGGGGGACACATTCCAACATACTCATCCAATGTTCACACTCATCAACATGCACCTAATCACAACTTCCAATACCAACAACACACGTCATACGTACCACAACAACCCGTACCGCCACAATACACCTATACTCACGCAGGAACACAGGGTGTACCAGGCAATCCAATGTATGGAAATGTAAATGACCCTACCATAGATGAACTCAAAGCAACAGTGCGGGATATGGAGAAGAAAATGCAAAACATGTTCATCACAGGCGGGAAATCCGAAATATCATATGATCTGGATGTATACCCATTTGACACAAACTTACGTATGCCCGCATTTCCGCCAGGATATGTGTCACCCAACTTCACTAAATATAAAGGCAAGACAAATCCCATTGAACATCTTCGCGAATTCGCAACTAACTGTATGGATATCGCCTACGAACCCACATACTTGATGAGACTTTTTTCCAAAAGTTTGGTGGGTCAAGCCCTTGAATGGTTTTCAACGCAAAAAGATATCCAGACATGGGATGAGCTCAAAAGAAGGTTCATAAAAAATTACGCATACAATATTGACATGGACACCTCTATCACTAGCTTATGCAATCTCACACAAGAAGAGTCGTGTGAGACATTTATCCCGTTCTTTCAAAAATGGAGAAGCCTCGCTAGTCGATGTCACATTGACATTCCTGAAAGGGAAAAGGTTGACATGTTTGTCCAAACACTTCTAGGGCCCCTCAAATTCGCATTGCAAATACATTGTTGCACAACCTTCATAGAATTAGTGGAAAAGGGGGTCCAAATTGAGAAAGCCCTTATCGCAAAGGGAGAACTGAGGTATGGTTCCAAAAACACAAACACCAACCCACCCGCTGACAAAAACAAATATTGGGTCAAGAATAAACATGTTACAAATGATGGTGTTGTAGACGCCAAGACTGCAAGTCCCGTATTGGCTCTGAAAGGGGTACAACAACAAAACAGACCAACAATGACATTGACACCTTCCCCCCAATACTCCTTCAAATAGTCAAAATGGTCAAGACCGTCAAGGACAATATCGTCAACTAAGACAATTCCCTAAGGGTCGCACATACACCAATTTAGGTGAACCCATTGCAGATGTCCTCAAGAAATGCATCCAACATGGGGTCATCACACTTCCAGAAATAAAACCTTATGACCTAGGACAATTCAAACTAGCATGGTGGGATGACAACGCAATTTGCGAATACCATCGAGTCAAAGGGCATACAACCTCCAACTGTCGACAACTAAAAAACGTAATCCAAGACCTCATTGAAAATCGCACCATCGAAGTAGGTGGATCGCAATTCAATTCCAACTCAGATCATACTATCCACAAGAATCCACTACAGGATCATGGTCCCCATAATGCTTCCACTTCAGGTCCACAAAACCAGGCTAACTTCACCCGAGCCAAGTACGATTACTCTGGTGGACCAATAATAAATAATGTTAGAACGGACGAGGAATACATCAACACTATTACGATCAGGAGAGCACCTCAGTGCAATGCTACTACATGAAGTGGCAAGGTCACTATAGCTGGTCCACCTCCCCCTGGAAAAGCCAAGATCACTGTAGCAGGTCCATCTGCTAAGCAATCACAACCAGCTTCATCTGCTAAACAACCAAAACCTGTCTCAACCCCACAACAGTGGAAACCCAAAAGTCAGTTCAATCTCATTGACCAACTAGGAAAGACTCCTGCGCAAATATCTATCCTTGAGCTGCTTCGTATTTCTCCCGCACACAAAGAAATCCTGGATAAAACTCTCTTAGAGTCATCGGTCCCGAAGGACATTGATGTCAATCGGTTTGAAACTATGGTGGGATATCTCACCACGCCGCACCATGTCACCTTCTCAGATCAGGATTACTCATCATCTAAAACCAACCACAATGATGCATTACACATAGAAGTTTTTGTCCACAAGCACAAGGTTAGACGGGTTTTAATAGATGGCGGAGCAGGGTTGAATATATGCTCCCTTAAACTGGTTAAGGCTCTTGGATTCTCTGATGCATGTGTAGACCCAACAAAAAGCATAGTGATCAAAGCATATGATGATGAGGAACGCTCTTTGCAAGGTGTTATCTCTCTCCCTATCAGAGTGGGACCACTCATTGTCGACACAACTTGCCAGGTCCTGGATTTGGAACTACCATACAACATCTTACTTGGCCGCCCATGGATCCACGCCTTAAAGGCCATTCCGTCGACATACCACCAATGCCTCAAGTTTCCTTTCTTTTGATGGTACATATAACCATATACCTGAGACCCCCAATTTTCCCCAAGATTGTACCACTTATGGGTATTCGAAACCAAGTACCTATTAACCTGGAAGCACCTGGCTCCTCGTCCAAATACATCGACCCTTCCATGCTCGGGTCATCTTCCACATCTACTCCATCCACGTCTTCGGACGTATCACAACCCTCCACCAACCTTAAGCCCGAATCAACTGATAAAATCCAGGACCTCGGCTGCGGAGAGTTCAAACTAAATACAGCATACAGCATAACTACAATACCTACTCCTCCAAAGATATATGGTCGACCATGTTTCAGAATGGAACCGCAAGAAACATTCAAAGTTCCACCGAATACAGTCTTCATCAAGTGGGGAGACATGAGTGATGAAGATCTTACCGACATCACAGGATGGATCTACAAGGACACAGTCTCACTACCTCCACTACCAGTCCAAAAATATGGCAAGGGTTACAATATCATGAAGGCTAAAGGCTACGATGGTACTAGTGGCCTTGGGAAAAATAAAACTGGTCGAAGAGAACCCATAGAAACTTTCCAAACTCCGAAGTATCTTGGATTAGGGTTTGGATCACTCGACAATGGTGATCGACGTACCCATGAACTTTCCAGTGAGTGAGTACATGCTTCTAAAAGTGTTGAGACTACTAGGGAATACCTAACTGAAACAGACTCCCACGAGTGGGAATTTGGCTCCGAACGATCCCTAAGTGACTATTGTCTTGATGATTTGCTTCAATAAACAGTAATTGATCTCAACACCAAGCAACATTCAAAAAATTCGAGTGGCACCAACAAATAAAATCCCCACTACCACGCCTCTCATGACATCTAACAACCACCACCCAACCCCCGCCTAATCTATCCAAAGTATCAAATGACATTTTGATAAACTGTGGCTCAAACCTTCACCCTTTATTAAGGACAAACGGAATATGACACCAAGGAGAATATCGATAGAGTCCATGTCGAAGTTGATGATGATAACCTTTATCTACAAATATCAACGATCCATCTCAGAGCAAGCATCGGCATCCTCACCCGAATTCACTAGCTGTGACGACGACATTTCCTTAGTCTACCCTGAACTAGTCGATTGGGACCAACAAGGACCGCCAGTTCTAGACACATTCCAAAATGATGAAGCCATTGCTGAATTCATGGGATTACGCGAGGGCATACCCAGTGGGGACCACAGATCAGGATTTACTATTGATTTGGATTGCGCGGCATACTTTGGTGAGACGGTTCAGTCCTCTAGTCGCAAAAATAAAAATAAAGTAAAAATGAAACGTCTCTAGGTGAAAACCGAAAGGCACCTCTTGACGGTAAAATAGTAAAAACAAAGGACGTATCTGCGGGTGAAAACCTCTCGGAGGCTCGTTGATTGAGGACCGATTCTTTCTCCTTCGCAACAAGAGAGACCGCCGGCGTTTGTTGAGGACAATTCATATAGAGGATAACATTTAGACTTTAAGACCCCAAGATGGTCCTATTTTGCGATCATTGGACAGATGAAGAAAACCGTAATTTCGAAGAAATTTTCGCGGCGTCGGTAATAAACTGCATGGTCCTACTGATTACGTCGATTGGACCAAACTAGTTCTATCATCTGCCACTAGTACCCAATGCTAAACCAATCAAATAGAAGTTGCGCAAAATGCACCCTCAAGTTGCTCTATTGGTTAAGGCCGAGTTAAAGAAACTACTGGATGCCAGATTCATCAGGTCTATAGATTATGCTGAATGGATTTCCAACCTAGTGCCGGTGACAAAGCCAAATGGACTAATTCAGGTATGTACAGATTTCTAGGACATAAACAAAGCATGTCCAAAGGATGACTTTCCTTTGCCCAACATTGACATCATAGTCGATCTAACTCAGGACACTAGATACATCCCTCATGGATGTTTCTTCCAGTTATAATCAAATCTTGTACTCCTGTAACTAACACAAAAGAAGCATTTGGCTCTGCCTTACAAGTGCTACATTGTTGGAACGCTATGTCTTTGGCCTCGCAAAATGTAGGGTGCTAAGACAAATTAAAGGTGTTATACTACCATCTTCCATGATATGATGCACAATATAATGGAAGACTATGTAGATGACTTATTGGCCAAATCAGCAACAAGGAAAGATCATTGCTGTAATTTTGACAAAATTTTCAAGAGACTAGAAGAGTACAAGGTTCGGTTAAACCCTAAGAAATGTGTTTTGGCGTCACGTCAGGTAAGCTATTGGGGTACATAGTTTCCTGAAGAGGAATAGAGGTCGATCCGGCAAAGGTTAAAGCAATCATAGACATGCCTCCACCTAGAGGGATCAGTGAACTCAGAACCCTGCAAGGCAGAGTGCAATCTATTCACTGCTTCATAGCTCAATTGGTAGATAAGTGCCACCCATTCCAAGATTCAAGTACGCGAAGGTGTCCTTTGTATGGACAGATAATGTCAATAGCTCTTCCGTGAAAATCAAAGATTACCTAATATCACCCTCATGTCATTTATTCATGGAAAAGCCATTAATTCTATACATCTCACCACTAGTTCAAGACCGGGGCATTATTGGCCCAAATGATCATGAAGGAAAGAAAGAGCGCCTCTACTACATTACCGCGACAATCGACCGGGCCACGAAGCTGAATTACACATACATTGAACGTGCATGCCTCGCGGTTGTCTTTGCAGCCCAAAACTAAGGCATTATATGCTCAATCATCAGACACAACTAGTTGCCAAAATTGACCCATTGAAATACCTATTAAGTCGAGCAGCGTTAACAGGCCGATTGGAAAAATGGGTCATGATCCTAAGTGAATACGACATACAGTATGTTGAACGCAAGGCAATAAAAGGGCAAGTAATAGCAGATCAACTGGCAGATGCACCAATGCAAGCCTCTCATCTGTTGGTAACTGATTTTCCCGACGATTCCATCTTTCATATGGAACCAGCAACACCATGGAAGCTATATTTTGATGGGTCTCACACTGGTCATGGCTCAGGGGCTGGAATCTTGTTCATCACACCACAAGGGGATTCAATTCCTAAGTCATTTCGAATTGCTTTCCCTTGCACAAACAACATCGCCGAATACGAAGCACTAGTTACAGGTCTCAAGTTGGCAATCAAATGGAAAATTCAGACATTGCTTGTATTCGGGGATTCCCAGTTAGTAATCAAACAAGTGAATGGTGACTATGAAACAAAGGATGAGAAGTTGCTTCCTTACAAGAGGATGGTGGATAGCTTCCTAACATACTTCCAATCAGTGTCTTTTGAACAAATCCCCAGGGTACAGAATAAAGCAGCTGACGCAATGGCTACTATTAGTTCTCTCTTGGACATCCCTAAAAATGTGTCACAATTTGAGTTCCTAGTAGAACAGCTGTTGATACCGGCATATGATATCCCAGAGTCGGAAATGGTTTGTGAACTTGTTGGTCCCAACTCTCCTTGGTATTAGGACATTTATGACTATCTGAAGACTCACACCCTTCCATCAGACCTATCCAATAACCAAAGGAAGTCCTTCATTAGAAAATCCACAAGGTATGCCATTATCAGTGACACCCTATACCGCCGTAGTTTTGACAATACCCTCCTTAGATGTCTTGACACCGATGAAGCATGTACGACCTTACGAGAAGTGCACGATGGTATATGCGGATCTCATTAGAGCGGTCCTACTCTGGCTAAGAAACTAAAGAGACTTGGATATTATTGGCCGACAATGGAAAAAGATGCAATAGAATATGTCAGAACCTGTCGCAAGTGTTAGATCCATAGTGATTTGGTCCATGCTCTAGCACAAGAACTTTGGCCAATCACTTCTCCGTGGCCCTTCGCTCAATGGGGACTCAATCTGTGGGTGATTCATCCAACCTCCTCCAACGGATATAAATTAATTATCACCTCACCGTAGTATTTCACAAAGTGGATCAAGCCATTCCATTGACATACACATCGGGTAAACAAATATCAAAGCTTATCCTCAATTACATCATTTGCCTGCATGGCCTCCCACACCATCATCATCATGTAAATGTGACGCCCCGCTCAAAACTAAGACGCACGTGAGTTGCGTGTGAGCGATTCCATATCCAACACCACTTTTCATCCCCATACTACCCCTAAGGAAACGGCCAAGCTGAGGCATCGAATAAAACCATTATCAAGATCCTTAAAAAGACTGTCAATGACGCTGGCCGCGATTGGCACATACAACTTAACCCTGTTCTATGGGCTTACCGAACTAGCATTCATACGCCTATAGGAGCTACCCCATTCACCCTGGTTTTTGGCACGGAAGCCATCTTACCCATTGAGGTCAAAATTCCTTCACTACGGGTCTCTTTGAAGGGTCTAACTAATGAAGAGGAATACCGACAATCACGCTTGCACGAGCTGGAAATGCTGGACGAAAGAAGACAAAACTCACTGAATCACCTCCAGGCATATCAAAACCGCCTTTGTCGCAGCTACAATAAAAAGGTCATGGTCAGAAAGTTCGATATTGGCGACCTGGTTCTCATGCAGAACCCTAAGAACCAAGCAGACAGAGAAAAGCCAGGCAAGTTTGAACCAAACTGGTTGGGTCCATATATCATCATATCTTCTTTTGGTTCTGGAGCATATCAACTGGCAACTCCAGATGGGGAACAATTGACTGAACCCATCAACAGTTTACACCTCCAAAAATTCTACGCATAGCATCAGAGGACAAGGCTGGAGGGCCCTAAAA